>JZKD02S1672753.1:1233733-1248265 GCA_000966675.3 Picea glauca
TGCATCCACTTCAAAACGTGATTGGACAGGTAAGAAAAGACAATGAGGCATGCCTACGAGATCATGAGTGAGGAGGAAGGTGTGTCACATCAATCTAGTCATGGGAGGGATCGACCTAGGGACAAGTCATGAAGGGGACAAAAATAAGTCATGAGCTAAAAATGGTTCAACTATCAAAAATCAATTTGAGGATCAAACTAGAGATAAGAATAAAAAACTTTAATTATCTAAGGGGTCCTACCAAAAATAAATTTTAAAGGAATGAGACTTTAAAAAAAAATTTAAAATCTAAGGCTTAAAAAAAGATTGAAAAAAAACTAAAAGACCCAATAAAATTTAGTGTGATAACACTTTCAAAATATTTTCCAACTCTTTTCTAATAGTAGCCTCAAGTGCGGGGTTAATGGGTCTTCATTTTTTCCTCACTTGGTTTATCCCCTCGATAGGAATGACATGTTGTATAAGAGAAGGATCAAAACCACAAAGATCCTTGTATGACCTTGCAAAAAAATCTTAAAATTCACTTAGTATTTCTGTGAATTTGTCCTTTTCTTTGTCGAAACATTGGGCACCTAGTTTATCCATGTTTGGAGATTCAAAGTTCCCAAGGTTGAAATAAATGGTATCACCCACCTTCCTTTTTGACTCCACTTCCTTACGTGTGTATTTGTTGCTCACATCACTCGATGAAAATGAACTTTAAAGAGGAGTCAAGCCATTTGGAAATTTGTCATATTCAATAGATATGATTTCCTGAGGATTAAAATGTTCATTTTGTATGAAATCACAAATGCTCTCGTCATTAGGGAAAACCTTCCATGATTCTACATTGTCTAGAATGTAAGGACGATATAAATATTGAGAAGTACAATGAGGCCTTTGAGGTAGAATTTGTCAAGTAGAAGATGTTGAAAATACAGCTAACCTATCATCCATTGAATTAATTTCCCTCTTAACATGAGTAATGTTAAATGATAGAAGATTCGAGATAAACACCCAAATAGCTTGGGTATAGCGTTTCATCAACTTATTGCTAGGAGAACAGATTTTATGCACAAGGTTTACAACAAGTTCAAAATGTCCAAAAACTATAAGGTGGTCGCAGCCAAGGTTATAAGAATTTTTCGATGCCTAGCAGTCAGGATTCAAATTCAATGACATTGTTTTCATGAGTGAACTCTAACCTAGAAGAAAAGTTTTGAATATTGCCTACATGTGAGTATAATATAATTCCAATTCCATTTCCCTCATTTGAGCACGAACCATCGAAATGCATGTGCCGCATACCATCCTCTAAATAAGTTTGATCTAAACTTGTGTCACCCTCATGAGAAAATATGGAGTATACCCCTAAGTCTTCCGCAAGATAATTTACATTGGGTTGAGGAGTTCTCTCTATGTATGGTGAAATTATTCCTTCTCTTAGGACTATAATATTCTTTCCATTCCAGGGAATGGATAAACCTGTCCCATCGAGTGAAAGATATCCACCTGTTAGGTCTTGTGAGTCTCTTCTTAGGATAATAGAATAGTTTCTTACTAGCATGTCGATTACTTGGATTCTAAGGGTTGTCCCTATTTTGGGATGTACAGATACAACTAAAGCTGTGTCTTTGATTTGTCCTATTGTTGAATGTTTTAGACTTTTATAGGAGAGAATTTTTCTAGAATTTTCATTGGTACATGATAATCCTCACTCCTCCATAATAATTTTTGACATTACGCTTAGACCCGAACCTCCATAAATTAGGAAACAATGGGCTATCTTGTCCATAATTTTTACATAAATAAAATTGGATGATTTTTTACAGGGTGTCTAAAATTATTTACACCTATTTTATTTACAGTGGAATCCTCTTCTTTTTCCTCATAAAAAAGATTGGCTATGGTAGACGCTTTTCCTTCCATAAAATTCTTGATATTCCTTTGTTGTTCATGGATGACAACCATGTCCATAAGAGTATAGCATTGACCTTGATATTAGCCAATTGGTTAAGAATATTATACTTGGAGGAGGGAAGAAGGGAGGGAACTCCATAACTCTTAGGAACCTTGACATTTTATGCATTAGTACCTTGTGAAGACAAGGATGGAGTGGAAGAAGCATGAAGAGGGTAATGTTTCCCTTTAAGAGCATAATATTTGTTCCTAGTATTTATAATCATGAAATCTTCTGGTTCTTCCCAGTCTAGAACAACAATGGTGGTTTAGGGCTTCTTTCCAAATATTTTATCTCTGGCACTCTTCTTAACCTCACAAGTACTTTCTTTGTGATTTTCCTCACAAAAATTACACCAACTGCGAGACATGATGGCTTTGGGATGAAAGTTGTTTTCATTGGTGTTCTTAAAAGTTGTTGAAGAATAAGATGATTCCCTAGGAGTAAGCGAGGGAGCCCTCCCTTTTTTGTTCATATGCTATCATTAGGTTGTTCATATCTTTTACAATTTGTAATAGGGCATACATATATGTTTGTTTGACGGAGTCTCCTTTGGGGAGACCTATTCTTTCAAGTTTATCTTCGTACTCCAGGCAAGTGTGCAGAGCGGAGCCAAGATTGTCAGTATCCTTTTCTTCAAGCCTATAATGATAAGGAGAGGGAAATGAATTATAGTAATGCATGAGGGTGACTTGGTTTTAGGGTTGAATTAGTTCAAGGATTTGATTGTACAGTTTGGTGAAGCGAAGGTTAAAGGATTCAATAGTTTCACCCTATTTGTAAGAATTATTGTTATATTCCATTAACTATTTGTTCAAGCTCTTAGATTATCCATAAGTGGAGATGAACCAATAAACCAACTCTTCCCAAGTGGAAAGGATCTTTGGAGGGAGATAAAAAAAATTAATTGTTACTTTCCCTTCAAGGGAGTCGACATATAAGAGCATGCAAGTATCGTTATCATCAGCTCTGATATTGTGACAAGCATTAGAAAATGTCACTAGATGTTCATTTGTAGAGACAATGTTATTTCCCAAGAACCTAGGAATATGCTCCTTAAATTTTGGTAACGGATGAGTGCCAAGTGCTAGATTCAAGGGAGAAGATACATGCCATAGGGTAGTAGTAACATCTTCTTCAAACTAAAAAATTCTATATTTCTTTATAACCTTAGTAGGGTTGGTAACATATAGGATAGGAACCTGATGGCTATATAAACTACCAATTACCATTGAGGCCGAATGTTGGGATGATGAAGCACCTTTAGAACCACTAGAACCACCTGCGGATGCCATTTTGGGAGTGATGGGTAAGGGGGAAAAGGGTGAATTGGTAGAGTTAGACAAAGTCCTCCTTAGAGTGCTTTCTTGGGTCGAAAAAATCGATTTTCTTCTTCCTATTTCAATGATAGGAGTAGTTGTAGGGGACAATACTCTTCTTCTTCTAAAAATGAGAGGATTTGAGGAAATGAAAAAATAAGATCAAAACTTGGGAAAAGGAGGACTACGAATGATTTCTAGGTTTCCTTTGTCTGGAATCCTAGTGTTCATAGATGCTTATATCTTGTTCAATTACTTCCCACAAGAATTCAAGCTCAACCCGAGTATTAGCAGTTTCTAAGATAGTATTGAATAAATTCAAGGAAATGTTGGTCTGGTCTTTAAGACCGTGTTCAATATTGGGCTTCTTTATAAAGGGTACTTTCATGAGAAAAATCAATCAAAAAGTCATAAACAAAAAGCATAAATATGCAAACATAATCATGAATACAATCAACCGTAGAGATATGGAAAATATCCCCAGTATGGTCACCAAATAAATGTTGAGGAAACGGTATGGAACACCTTACTCAATCATTTTCAGATCTTGCTTAGCTAGGAAAAGATAGTTGGGATTATCACCTCGGGTTTATAGACTCAAAATATTCACTCAATCTGCAAGTATTAATTATAAGGAATCAGGCTTATTCAAATATGTTCAATATAAAATACAATTTATAAAATCTACCAGAATGTACACAAGTTTTACAATAAAGTAGACATGGATATTAAAAGACAAAAAGTAACCAAGTCACAAAAACACTTGTATGAGACATAACAGAAATCTGATTTTATTTCATTCCGAGATACCAAAAGTGTTTTCTCTTTAAAAACCCAAGCGAGGGCATGGACCAAATTATGAATTAGAGATATTCGATGAACACCATAAAAAAAGACTTTTATAGTAAAGTAAAACTTATGTTAATAATTTGGATCAACTTGCCACAAACTGTTTGCATTTTAACTCTGCAAGATATCCTTTATCGGCCATGAAAATTAATTCACAAACATACAAGAATGCACAGACTATGAAGGATGAATCAACACCTCTAAAATAAGTGGCTGAAAAATGTGGTTCAGTCTTTAACCTTTCTATCTACACTAAGACCCTAATGTCAACAAGAGAATTAGGCTTTCGAGTAAACTCGTAAATGAATGAAAACTGAAACTATCTCATGTAACTAACAATACAACCTTATTCTTTTTTTCTCCTTCTATCTCCTTTGTCTCTTCTTATCATTCAGATTTTATTCTTTCCCAATAAGTTGAAGTAGTTCAACTACTTTCTTTAGTTAAGTTGTTTTAACTTAACTAATTAGTTTAGGAGAAATAAATAATAATAATATAATTAAGGGTCTTAATTAATAATAACTAAGTAGGTGGGACCCCTTGTGACTCCCATCATTTCTTCTTTTTAAATCATGACATATAACACACAAAAGATAATCATTTTGACCATATGCCACCCTTGTAACTCCCTTGAATATCTTTTAAACTAGATATTTAAATATCATCAATAATTTATATCATACCCAAAAAGAATATATATCCACATTATCCACAAAATATCAAAAATAAGGTTTATTGTTCAAAATATGTTGAAAACCATTAAACATTGTCCTCATCAACTGAATCATTTGAAACATAATTTAAAAACCATATTTTCCACTTTGTGAGGCAATTTTCATTTTTTCAGTAATGTCTCCCTTAGACTTTTCTGAAGTATCCCATGGTTAATTATACCCTTGGGGTTGTATCTCATTTATCACATGTGAACATTCATCCTTTGAATGAAGGCAGGAAGTCAAATATTTAGAGGAATCAATGGAGGAAGAATAAGGGGAGGAAATGGCTTTTCCTTTGTCTTGCACTAATTGGAGAATATCACTTTTCAATCTCTTACTGTTGTGTGAACACTGAGTTGCTGAAACAACATAGACAATTTGAACATTGGGATTACTAGGTGGTGGTAAAGGAAATGACACAATGGGACAACCACGATGGTGAGAGGCATGCTAGTGGACAATTTCTTGCCAACTATCATTTGTGGGGACTTCGGGCTGCAAAGACACATGTGGAGGAACTGGAATGATGGGAATATTATGAGGAGGCTGGAAAGGGGGTCTTTCTGGTCGAGGGTGAATTATCGCATGGCCAACCCAATTAAAGAACCCATGTTTTAATAGTTGGTTCAAGTATTGTGGGTCAACATCAAAATGGATAAAATGTCTAGGCCTCCTAAGGCCTCGATTCCAATTTCCACTTCCTCTATTATTTTGACCATTGATGCCTCTACTCAAAAATCTCATCCTGTAGCAACTTTTTTTCAGCAATGAATATATTAATAAACCATACATGACACTCTACTTACATGAATCAAAAGTTATCTCCAAAATTGACACGAGATACATGCAAATCCATCCATAACACATCATTCATTAATTGCCATGTGAATAGGGAATTATAGGGTTCATGGGAAATATGGAAGGAGTGTAATTATAGAAAAATGGTATCATGGAGGGAATCAATATACAAACACTATTCAACAATTAACCAAACAATTAACTGTGTATATAAAAATATGAGGAATATCAATCTTCAACCCTTGCTATGTTATCTTTCTTTTTCTTCCACACAAACTTCTCTTTTAAAATTTATATCACAGAACATGGATGAAATAAGTGAAATTGGGATCGTGGAGGGAGTGTATTAGTGAAAAATGGTATAATGATAGGGAAACTTTACGGATACCGTTGAAGTGAAAAATCAAAACATGTTATCTCTAATGCAATCAAAATATATCTATGTCCCATATTTTAAACAATATCATGTTTCCAAAACAATAACCAAAATTGATGTTTTCTTTAACAATGTTGCTCGCTGGCCTCTGAATCTATTACAGAATAAAATTTTTGATATTCCAAGAATTTATTAACCAATGTAACCATGATAACAATAATTTCATAATACGACAAAATGGATGAACAACATCATAATCACTACAAGAATACACCAATAATATTATAGCGGACGAGCCCATAACATCAACCCCAACAATGGTTCTTTTAATATTACAGGGTCATGCATAGTGCTCCCAAAACAAAACTCATATCCATCTTTAAATCAAGCCACTGTTGGATGAAACCCTTTTTAATTTCATTCTGGTAGTATTATTCGATTTGAGCATCAAACATTTCAAAGACAAGTGCTTTCGCAAACAATAAAACCTGATGATTTAACCAAGATAAGTAACATTTTTCTATCAGAAACACAAGCTTCAATAGACTTTAACTTCCAATGAATAGGTGAGTACAAGACTTTTTCCACAATTTCCAAGAAAGAGACCAATTAAATCTGTGACCAAGTAACCGAGAAAGAACAATGTTGTCATCAAACCCAAACTTGAGTAAGCAATGCCTTCACTGTAATGCATAGGGTTCGATATATATCAATGACAGTAAGTGGTAGAGACAACAAGGAAATTTAAACAGAGGGTTTGGCAGTTTCATAGCATAAGACACTCACTCCATAGGTGCTTCACCTCATTAGTCACAGGGTCGAGGTTATGGCATCGATATATTAACCATAGAGACCAACAATGTAAATTTATATGTGGAGTATTGACAAAAACCAAAGGTAAGGAATATATGACCTATTTCAATAGGGAAGCCAAACCCACAATACAGAACCATAGACAAGGTAGGCCTAACTTCAAATTTTACTTAGAAAATATGTGCGAACAGTTACACACAACAAAGACACCACGACCATTTTTTAATCCCAATAGTCTCAGAACAACCACCAGAGGAAACCAAGGATGCAATCATAAATACACAGTCCCCAAGAAATATCATCAAATCTTGAGAATTACACAGACCACGAGCAACCAGAGCCAACCTTTTGATTTAAGGGAAGAGTGACTTTCATGGATGGAAAATTAAGAAAACCCCATACCTGTAAAATATTGTGTAAGGAGAAAAGACCAAGATTGTATGCTTCCTCCATGATNTGCATCCACTTCAAAACGTGATTGGACAGGTAAGAAAAGACAATGAGGCATGCCTACGAGATCATGAGTGAGGAGGAAGGTGTGTCACATCAATCTAGTCATGGGAGGGATCGACCTAGGGACAAGTCATGAAGGGGACAAAAATAAGTCATGAGCTAAAAATGGTTCAACTATCAAAAATCAATTTGAGGATCAAACTAGAGATAAGAATAAAAAACTTTAATTATCTAAGGGGTCCTACCAAAAATAAATTTTAAAGGAATGAGACTTTAAAAAAAAATTTAAAATCTAAGGCTTAAAAAAAGATTGAAAAAAAACTAAAAGACCCAATAAAATTTAGTGTGATAACACTTTCAAAATATTTTCCAACTCTTTTCTAATAGTAGCCTCAAGTGCGGGGTTAATGGGTCTTCATTTTTTCCTCACTTGGTTTATCCCCTCGATAGGAATGACATGTTGTATAAGAGAAGGATCAAAACCACAAAGATCCTTGTATGACCTTGCAAAAAAATCTTAAAATTCACTTAGTATTTCTGTGAATTTGTCCTTTTCTTTGTCGAAACATTGGGCACCTAGTTTATCCATGTTTGGAGATTCAAAGTTCCCAAGGTTGAAATAAATGGTATCACCCACCTTCCTTTTTGACTCCACTTCCTTACGTGTGTATTTGTTGCTCACATCACTCGATGAAAATGAACTTTAAAGAGGAGTCAAGCCATTTGGAAATTTGTCATATTCAATAGATATGATTTCCTGAGGATTAAAATGTTCATTTTGTATGAAATCACAAATGCTCTCGTCATTAGGGAAAACCTTCCATGATTCTACATTGTCTAGAATGTAAGGACGATATAAATATTGAGAAGTACAATGAGGCCTTTGAGGTAGAATTTGTCAAGTAGAAGATGTTGAAAATACAGCTAACCTATCATCCATTGAATTAATTTCCCTCTTAACATGAGTAATGTTAAATGATAGAATATTTGAGATAAACACCCAAATAGCTTGGGTATAGCGTTTCATCAACTTATTGCTAGGAGAACAGATTTTATGCACAAGGTTTACAACAGGTTCAGAATGTCCAAAAACTATAAGGTGGTCGCAACCAAGGTTATAAGCATTTTTCTATGCCTAGCAGTCAAGATTCAAATTCAATGACATTGTTTGCGCGAGTGAACTCTAACCTAGAAGAAAAGTTTTGAATATTGCCTACATGTGAGTATAATATAATTCCAATTCCATTTCCCTCATTTGAGCATGAACCATTGAAATGCATGTGCCGCATACCATCTTCTAAATAAGTTTGATCTAAACTTCTGTCACCCTCATGAGAAAATATAGAGTATACCCCTAAGTCTTCTGCAAGATAATTTACATTGGGTTGAGGAGTTCTCTCTATGTATGGTGAAATTATTCCTTCTCTTAGGACTATAATATTCTTTCCATTCAAGGGAATGGATAAACCTATCCCATCGAGTGAAATATATCCACCTGTTAGGTCTTGTCAGTCTCTTCCTAGGATAATAGAATAGTTTCTTACTAGCATGTCGATTACTTGGATGCTAAGGGTTGTCCCTATTTTGGGATGAACAGATACAACTAAAGCTATGTCTTTGATTTTTCCTATTGTTGAATGTTTTAGACTGTTATAGGAGAGAATTTTTCTAGAATTTTCATTGGTACATGATAATCCTCGCTCCTCCATAATAATTTTTGACATTACACTTAGACCCGAACCTCCATCAATTAGGAAACAATGGGCTATCTTGTCCATAATTTTTACATAAATGAAATTGGATGATTTTTTACAGGGTGTCTAAAATTATTTACACCTAATTTATTTACAGTGGAATCCTCTTCTTTTGCCTCATCAAAAAGATTGGCTATGGTAGATGCTTTTCCTTCCATAAAATTCTTGATATTCTTTTGTTGTTCAGGGATGACAACCATGTTCATAAGAGTATAGCATTGACCTTGATATTAGCCAATTGGTTAAGAATATTATACTTGGAGGAGGGAATAAGGGAGGGAACAACATAACTCTCAGGAACCTTGACATTTTATGCATTAGTACCTTGTTTATACAAGGACGGAGTGTAAGAAGCATGAAGAGGGTCATGTTTCCCTTTAAGAGCATAATATTTGTTCCTAGTATTTATAATCATGAAATCTTCTGGTTCTGCCCAATCTAGAACAAAAATGGTGTTTTAGGGCTTCTTGCCAAATATTTTATCTCTGGCACTCTTCTTAACCTGACAAGTACTTTCTTTGTGATTTTCCTCACAAAAATTACACCAACTGCGAGACATGATGGCTTTGGGATGAAAGTTGTTTTCACTGGTGTTCCTAAAAGTTGTTGAAGAATAAGATGATTCCCTAGGAGTAAGCGAGGGAGCACTCCCTTTTTCATTCATATGCTATCATTAGGTTGTTCATATCTTTTACAATTTGTAATAGGGCATACATATATGTTTGTTTGACGGAGTCTCCTTTGGGGAGACCTATTCTTTCAAGTTTATCTTTGTACTCCAGGCAAGTGTGGAGAGCGGAGCCAAGATTGTCAGTATCCTTTTGTTCGAGCCTATAATGATAAGGAGAGGGAAGTGAATTATAGTAATGCATGAGGGTGACTTGGTTTTAGGGTTGAATTAGTTCAGGGATTTGATTTTACAGTTTGGTGAAGCGAAGGTTAAAGGATTCAATAGTTTCACCATATTTGTAAGAATTATTGTTATATTCCATTAACTGTTTGTTCGAGCTCTTAGATTATCCATAAGTGGAGATGAACCAATAAACCAACTCTTCCCAAGTGGAAAGGATCTTTGGAGGGAGATAAAAGAAATCAATTGTTGCTTTCCCTTCAAGGGAGTTGACATATAAGAGCATGCAAGTATCGTTATCATCAACTCTGATATTGTGACAAGCATTAGAAAATGTCACTAGATGTTCATTTGTAGAGACAGTGTTATTTCCCTAGAACCTAGGAATATGATCCTTAAATTTTGGTAACGGACGAGTACCAAGTGCTAGATTCAAGGGAGAATATACATGCCATAGGGTAGTAGTAACATCTTCTTCAAACTAAAAAATTCTATATTTCTTTATAACCTTAGTAGGGTTGGTAACATATAGGATAGGAACCTGATGGCTATATAAACTACCAATTACCATTGAGGCCGAATGTTGGGATGATGAAGCACCTTTAGAACCACTAGAACCACCTGCGGATGCCATTTTGGGAGTGATGGGTAAGGGGGAAAAGGGTGAATTGGTAGAGTTAGACAAAGTCCTCCTTAGAGTGCTTTCTTGGGTCGAAAAAATCGATTTTCTTCTTCCTATTTCAATGATAGGAGTAGTTGTAGGGGACAATACTCTTCTTCTTCTAAAAATGAGAGGATTTGAGGAAATGAAAAAATAAGATCAAAACTTGGGAAAAGGAGGACTACGAATGATTTCTAGGATTCCTTTGTCTGGAATCCCAGTGTTCATAGATTCTTATATCTTGTTCAATTACTTCCCACAAGAATTCAAGCTCAACTCAAGTATTAGCAGTTTCTAAGATAGTATTGAATAAATTCAAGGAAATGTTGGTCTGGTATTTAAGACCGTGTTCAATATTGGGCTTCTTTGTAAAGGGTATTGTCATGAGAAAAATCAGTCAAAGAGTCATAAACAAAAAGCATAAATATTCAAACATAATCATGAATACAATCAACCATAGAGATATGGAAAATATCCCCAGTATGGTCACGAAATAAATGTTGAGGAAACGGTATGGAACACCTTACTCAATCATTTTCAGATCTTTCTTAGCTAGGAAAAGATAGTTGGGATTATCACCTCGGGTTTATAGACTCAAAATATTCACTCAATCTGCAAGTATTAATTATAAGGACTCAGGATTATTTAAACATGTTCAATATAAAATACAATTTATAAAATCTACTAAAATGTACACAAGTTTTACAATAAAGTAGACATGGATATTAAAAGAAAAAAGTAACCAAGTCACAAAAACACTTGTATGAGACATAATAGAAATCTGATTTTATTTCATTCCGAGATACCAAAAGTGTTTTCTGTTTAAAAACCCAAGCGAGGGCATGGACCAAATTATGAATTAGAGATATTCGATGAACACCATAAAAAAAGAGTCTGACAGTAAAGTAAAACTTACGTTAATAATTTGGATCAACTTGCCACAAACTGCTGCCATTTTAACTCTGCAAGATATCCTTTATCGGCCATGAAAATTAATTAACAAACATACAAGAATGCACAGACTATGAAGGATGAATCAACACCTCTAAAACAAGTGGCTGAAAAATGCGGTTCAGTCCTTAACCTTTCTATCTACACTAAGACCCTAATGTCAACAAGAGAATTAGGCTTTCGAGTAAACTCGTAAATGAATGAAAACTAAAACTATCTCATGTAACTAACGATACAACCTTATTCTTTTTTTCTCCTTCTATCTCCTTTGTCTCTTCTTATCATTGAGATTTTATTCTTTCTCAATCAGTTGAAGTAGTTTAACTACTTTCTTTAGTTAAGTTGTTTTAACTTAACTAATTAGTTTAGGAGAAATAAATAATAATAATATAATTAAGGGTCTTAATTAATAATAACTAAGTAGGTGGGAACCCTTGTGACTCCCATCATTTCTTATTTTTAAATAATGACATATAACACACAAAAGATAATCATTTTGACCATATGCCACCCTTGTAACTCCCTTGAATATCTTTTAAACTAGATATTTAAATATCATCAATAATTTATATCATACCCAAAAAKAATATATATCCACATTATCCACAAAATATCAAAAATAAGGTTTATTGTTCAAAATATGTTGAAAACCATTAAACATTGTCCTCATCAACTGAATCAYTTGAAACATAATTTAAAAACCATATTTTCCACTTTGTGAGGCAATTTTCATTTTTTCAGTAATGTCTCCCTTAGACTTTTCTGAAGTATCCCATGGTTAATTATACCCTTGGGGTTGTATCTCATTGATCACATGTAAACATTCATCCTTTGAATGAAGGCAGGAAGACAAATATTTAGAGGAATCAATGGAGGAAGAATAAGGGGAGGAAACGGATTTTCCTTTGTCTTGCAGTAATTAGAGAATATCACTTTTCAATCTCTTACTGTTGTGTGAACACTGAGTTGCTGAAACAACATAGACAATTTGAACATTGGGATTACTAGGTGGTGGTAAAGGAAATAACACAATGGGCCAACCACGATGGTGAAAGGCATGCTAGTGGACAATTTCTTTCCAACTATCATTTGTGGGGACTTCGGGCTGCAAAGACACATGTGGAGGAACTGGAATGATGGGAATATTATGAGGAGGCTGGAAAGGGGGTCTTTCTGGTCGAGGGTGAATTATCGCATGGCCAACCCAATTAAAGAACCCATGTTTTAATAGTTGGTTCAAGTATTGCGGGTCAACATCAAAATGGTTAAAATGTCTAGGCCTCCTATGGCCTCAATTCCAATTTCCACTTCCTCTGTTATTTTGACCATTGATGCCTCTACTGAAAAATCTCATCCTGTAGCAACTGTTTTTCAACAATGAATATATTAATAAACCATACATGACACTCTGCTTACATGAATCAAAAGTTGGCTTCAAAATTGACATGAGATACATGCAAATCCATCCATAACACATCATTCATTAATTGCCATGTGAATAGGGAATTATAGGGTTCATGGGAAATATGGAAGGAGTCTAATTATAGAAAAACGGTATCATGGAGGCAATCAATATACAAATACTATTCAAAAATTAACCAAACAATTAACTGTGTATATAAAAATATGAGGAATATCAGTCTTCAACCCTTGCTATGTTATCTTTCTTTTTCTTCCACACAAACTTCTCTTTTAAAATTTATATCACAGAACATGGATGAAATAAGTGAAATTGGGATCGTGGAGGGAGTGTATTAGTGAAAAATGGTATAATGATAGGGAAACTTTACGGATACCGTTGAAGTGAAAAATCAAAACATGTTATCTCTAATGCAATCAAAATATATCTATGTCCCATATTTTAAACAATATCATGTTTCCAAAACAATAACCAAAATTGATGTTTTCTTTAACAATGTTGCTCGCTGGCCTCTGAATCTATTACAGAATAAAATTTTTGATATTCCAAGAATTTATTAACCAATGTAACCATGATAACAATAATTTCATAATACGACAAAATGGATGAACAACATCATAATCACTACAAGAATACACCAATAATATTATAGCGGACGAGCCCATAACATCAACCCCAACAATGGTTCTTTTAATATTACAGGGTCATGCATAGTGCTCCCAAAACAAAACTCATATCCATCTTTAAATCAAGCCACTGTTGGATGAAACCCTTTTTAATTTCATTCTGGTAGTATTATTCGATTTGAGCATCAAACATTTCAAAGACAAGTGCTTTCGCAAACAATAAAACCTGATGATTTAACCAAGATAAGTAACATTTTTCTATCAGAAACACAAGCTTCAATAGACTTTAACTTCCAATGAATAGGTGAGTACAAGACTTTTTCCACAATTTCCAAGAAAGAGACCAATTAAATCTGTGACCAAGTAACCGAGAAAGAACAATGTTGTCATCAAACCCAAACTTGAGTAAGCAATGCCTTCACTGTAATGCATAGGGTTCGATATATATCAATGACAGTAAGTGGTAGAGACAACAAGGAAATTTAAACAGAGGGTTTGGCAGTTTCATAGCATAAGACACTCACTCCATAGGTGCTTCACCTCATTAGTCACAGGGTCGAGGTTATGGCATCGATATATTAACCATAGAGACCAACAATGTAAATTTATATGTGGAGTATTGACAAAAACCAAAGGTAAGGAATATATGACCTATTTCAATAGGGAAGCCAAACCCACAATACAGAACCATAGACAAGGTAGGCCTAACTTCAAATTTTACTTAGAAAATATGTGCGAACAGTTACACACAACAAAGACACCACGACCATTTTTTAATCCCAATAGTCTCAGAACAACCACCAGAGGAAACCAAGGATGCAATCATAAATACACAGTCCCCAAGAAATATCATCAAATCTTGAGAATTACACAGACCACGAGCAACCAGAGCCAACCTTTTGATTTAAGGGAAGAGTGACTTTCATGGATGGAAAATTAAGAAAACCCCATACCTGTAAAATATTGTGTAAGGAGAAAAGACCAAGATTGTATGCTTCCTCCATGAT
>JZKD02S1672753.1:1282354-1305255 GCA_000966675.3 Picea glauca
ACCATTATTTGAGACCTATTCCATTAGATTCATCTCTTCTCCCTTATCACATTCATCCATATCATTTTTCTGCAAAAAATTTCTGACCCCGCCCGCTCCCTTTTCAGTTCACCCACCCTCATGGCCCATACTCGTATCCAAGAACTAGAGTCTATCTTCAACACCTTGCAATCTGGTCTCCTCGAGACCCAACAAGAAGTGCAATAACTCAGTGCTACTATTGCCTCCTGTGATGCCTCCATAAATGCATCCATAAATGTAGTCGTCCAGTCCGCAATGGCAGAAGTCAAACACGAACTGACCACCCAGCTTGAATCTGTCTTTGCATCACTCTGCACCAAACTCAAGATCCCTACCAATGACTCTTTTCTTGATGCACATAAAAAGACTGAAGGTGAAACTTCTTCTCATTCCTTTCAACCCCGTCATTTTCAAAGGGACATATGCCTTCCGCGGGTGGATGTAACCAAATTTGATGTCTTGGACCCCACTAGTTGGGTCACCCAAATGGAATATTATTTCTCTCTCTACAACATTACAGATGACTTGGCCAAACTCTAGTATGGTGTTCTCCATCTAGATCAAGAACGTTGGCAATGGTGGCAATGGAGAAAAACTTCCTGTCAAGGCTATATTGCTTGGACCCAATTTGTTGTTGAAATTTATGAATGCTTTGATACTGACACCAACCATTTGGGCCATTTGACAAAATTGAAGCAATCAGGCACAGTAGAAGAATTCATAGATGCATTTGAGCGTCTGGATTTTCGAACAAAGGGCATGACTGATGCTTTCTTTCAAGAGTGTTTTATCAGTGGCCTCAAGGAGGAGATTCGGGCCCATGTCCTCATGGATCGACCTACAACTTGGGTGGAGGCTACCAAAAAAGATAAAGAATCACAACAAATTGTTTCCTCTCAAAACCGTAAGCCTTCCTTTATCCCTCGCCCTAAACCAGTAAACCCCGCTACTCCCTCTGCTCCATTAAAAATCCAAAAATTGACTAGGGCTGAAATGGTTGAATGCCAACTCAAAGGCCTATATTATAATTGTGATGACAAATATTTCCTAGGCCACAAATGTAATGAACAAAATCTCTTTATGGCCATCTCTGAGGATATTCAGGAAGAAGATGTTGACACTCCCCCTGTGCCCGAGTCACTAGAAATCTCTAACATAAACCCTCCCTCTAACCCTCCTGAAGTGGAACCGATCATTTCCCTCAATGCTCTCACCAACTTCTCTACCCCCCAAACCGTCAAGTTAATCGGATACATCAAGAACCGAAAGGTCATCATTCTGGTTGATAGTGGAAGCACCCACAATTTTATTCATCGTCGCATTGCCCAAGAAACCCATTGCTATATCCATGCTGTCAACAATTTCCAAATCATGATTGCCAATGGTGGTTCTATGAAATTTTGCGGGCGCTATGAAAATGTGTGTCTCCAAATAGGTGACTACCACCTCAAATCCCATATGTTTTCTATTGACATGGGCGGTTGCGACATCATGTTGGGTGCAAACTGGCTAAGGACTTTGGGTCCCATTCTCATGGATTTTCATAACTTAACCATGCAATTTAACCAAGGAGGCCACCAATATAAATTTCAAGGCATCATTGTTGGTTAACCTAAGGTCATCAGTTCTCATTGCATGGAAAAACTGCTCAAAAAGGTCATTCTGGTGTCATTGCCCAACTCCATGCCATACAAGCCACAAATACCCCACTAGTGCCCCAAGACCTCCAAGCCCTCCTTTCTAAACATCAAACAGTATTTTCCACTCCCCAAGTCCTCCCTCCTTCCCATGGTATCCATGATCATTACATTCCCCTTCTCCCAGGAAGCCTTCCCCCCAATATACGTCCATATCGCCACTCCTTTGCACAAAAAAATGAAATTGAAAAAATGGTCCAGGAACTCCTTCTTGCCGGAGTCATTCATCCTAGTACGAGCCCTTACTCCTATTCGGTAGTTATGGTATTGAAGAAAGAAGGTTCTTGGAGAATGTGTCCTGACTTCGATGCTCTCAACAAACTAACCATCAAAGACAAATTTCCCATTCCTGTCATTGATGACCTCTTGGATGAATTGAGTGGCGCCAAATTCTTTACCAAACTTGATCTTCGGTCGGGCTATCACCAGATACATATGAAAGAGTCCAACATTCCCAAGACAACCTTTCGCACTCATGAGGGCCACTATGAGTTTTTGGTCATGCCCTTTGGTTTGTGTAATGGCCCCTCCACCTTCCAGAGCCTCATGAACCATGTCTTCCACCCTTTGTCTTAGTTTTCTTTGATGATATCCTCATATATAGAAAAACCTGGACAGACCATCTTACTCATGTGGATCAAGTTCTCAGCCTACTCTCTCGGCACCAGATTTTCCTGAAACAGTCCAAATGTGCTTTTGGTGCCTCAGAATTAGAATACTTGGGTCATCTTGTGGGAAAGGATGGCGTCAGGGTGGACCAGAAAAATATTCAAGCTATGCAAGACTGGCCACACCCAAATACTCTCAAAAGATTTCATAGATTTTTGGGCCTCACAGGGTACTATCGCAAGTTCATTAAGAACTAAGGAAAGATTGCATCACCTCTCATGGTTGTCCTCAAAAAGAACTCTTTCACTTGGACTCTAGCAGCTACTCAAGCTTTTCAAACCTTGAAGACGACCATGTGCACCATTCCGGTTCTGGCCCTTCTGGACTTCACCAAGACCTTTGTGCTGGAATGTGATGCCTCAGGGAAAGGAATAGGTTCTTTCCTTATGCAAGAGGGTCGCCCTTTGGCCTTCACTAGCAAACAATTGTCTGAAAAGAATCTAGGAAAACCAATTTATGAAAAAGAAATGTTGGCGATTCTCCATGCTGTTGAGTTGTGGCGTCCGTATCTCTTGGGGAAACGCTTCCAAATTAAGACAGACCATCAAAGCCTCAAGTACTTTCTGGAACAACACATTTCCTCCCAGGAACAACAAAAATGGGTGACTAAGCTCTTTGATATGATTATGAGATCATTTACAAGAAGGGCAAAGACAATGTCGTGGCGGATGCACTGCCTCGAAAATATGAAGGTGAAGGATCCCTTTTTTTTCTTTCCTTCACTGTACTTGATTGTCTCCAAGCTATGCGCTAGGAATGGCTTCAAGATCCCAAAAGTTCGCATCTGATACAACAACTGCAGAACAAGGCTGTGGCTCCCATAGGGTACTCCTAGCTCTAGGATGAGCTGCAATACAAAGGTCGCTTGTATTTAAGTAAACAATCCAAGCTCAAATCCACGGTGCTTTCTAAGCTTCATGCTACACCCACAGTGGGGAACTCAGGGTTCACCAAAACATATGACTGAGTCAAACATTCTTTTTTCTGGGATGGTATGAAACAGGACATCCGTAAGTTTGTTTTTGAATGTGAGGTGTGTCAATGCAATAAGGGAGAAACAGTCAAATCTCTAGGCACCCTCCAACTACTTCTGATTCCCCCTGCTATTTGGAAGGATATCTCTATGGAATTTATTACAAGATTACCCAAATCGGGGAATAAATCAGTCATAATGGTGGTGGTGGATCATCTTTCCAAGTATGCTCATTTTTGCGCTCTTCCCCACCCATTTACTGTATCCACGGTGGCTTAAATTTTCATGGACCAGGTCTTCAAGCTGCATGGCATGCCGCACTCTATTGTTTCCGATCGAGACCCAACTTTCACAAGCAATTTTTGGCAAGAATTGTTTAAGATACAAGGCACACAATTGCATCTCCGCTCAACTTATCATCGCCAAATGAATGGTAAAACGAAAGTTGTCAACAAGTGTTTAGAAACATATCTGAGGTGCTTTGCCTCTGAAAAACAACACCAGTGGGCTCAATGGTTACCCATTGCCGAATGGTGGTACAACTCTACATACCGTACAACCACTCACATGACTCCTTTTGAAGCAGTATATGGACAGAAGCCACCTTCAGTTCTCTCATAATTACCGGGTACCTCGAAGGTCCAGGTGGTTGACCAAACACTTACAGTCTGAGAGGATATCCTTCGTACCCTTAAAGAGAACTTGGTCATGGAACAGAATAGAATGAAGTAGCAAGCAGATCAAGGTCTCTCCGAACATCAATTTGCAGAAGGGGATCAGGTGTTTCTGAGACTGCAACCATATAAGAAAACTTCCCTCAAGGCTGAGCATTGTCAGAAGCTAGCACCCAAATTCTATGGTCCTTACAAAGTTCTCAAGTGTGTGGGACAAGTTGCATATCAGTTAGCTCTGCCCAATCAATTGAAGCTACATCCCGTTTTTCATGTTTCATGCTTGAAGAAGGTGATTGGAACCGGGTGCCAAATTCAAACCAGCCTTCCAGAGTTAGCTGAAGAAGGATCCATTTGGCTACAGCCAGAAGCAGTTTTGGACCAGTGTGAGCGTCGCCTGCATCAGAGAACCATCAAGGAAGTGATAGTACAATGGAAATATATGACTCCAACAGATGCCACTTGGGAACCAACTACCATTCTGTAGCAGTTTCCACCTCTCAAGCCTTGAGGACAAGGCTGTTTTTAAGGGGGGGGACATGTTAAGGTCCTAACCCACACATAGTTAGATCAATGTATTCAGATGTAATAAAGGTCAATATTAATAAGGCCTTTCAATAAAATAGAATAAGGTGGATGCAAGAAGACCTAATAGAAGCTTCTGCTTCTAGAAGGATCTTCCTCTAGATGCTTCTCTTAATAGACATATTTAGTATAAATAAGGGGCGAGGGTATGAGAACCCTAGTTAGGAGATTATTGTAACATAGCGCTACTCGACTGGAGGTTTCCCCCTCGAAGAGGTTTGTGAACATTTCTTTCTGAATCAAAGTTCTTTTTCTATTGCTATTTTATATATCATTTCTGGGTATTGTGAAGACTATGCTGGATATTTTACTGTTATTCTACCATTTCTAGCATTTTATTTATGTTTTGCATATTTTATATATCTGGAATCTTGCACGACAACAGTCATAGCATAGAACCAACTTCTTCAAAGTAGTAGTTTGTAATAGAGGGGGGCATCGACCACCTCGACATCACTGGTAACAGTTTTGCCACCCAACTAAACGATTAGGGATTGTAGCAGTCCGTGTGGATGAAAACCTCACCCCTCGAAAGCACGTAACATCGTGGGGGATTTGTTAAGGGCAGGTGATTTCAATCCTTTCTAATAGGCTAGAGACATGACACAAGTAGAGGCTCCCTCATCCAAGATAGTTCTGTGGATTTGTTGATTGTCAACAACAACATCGATTTGGAAAGATAGCTGGTGGGAGAGTCGCGTTTGATGATCATCTAGATTAAATGTGAGGTTATTTGATGACTCAGGATCAAAAGTGCCAATGGTATCTAAGATCATTCTACGTTGGCTGGGATAGTGTTGTAGAACTTCTAAAGAGGACATAGCACACGGAGCTTGAGCCAAATCTTCAATGATGTTATAGTTTTGGGTAGCCCGCGAACTAGGATTAAAGGTAGAATTCTGAATAGTTCTCTTAGGAGGGTGTAAAATGGAGTTGAACGAAGGTTTATCAATCGGAAGTGGCCCGGATGGAGGACTGATAGGCGAAGGATTAATAGAGGATGGTAATGAGTCCGGTGAAGAATTGTTAGCAGTCTTCGGCTTATCAGGTTTAACTGGCGTGTCATATGTTACAGTGCAAGTAGTCAAATTAACCCCGTTAAACATGTAAATGTGGGCACTTGCCGAGGCTTCATCATGGGGTTGGTTGGAATTGCCCCATGGAGTGGGGGTTTGAGCAACCAAAGATTGTTGTTGTGGGAAAGGCTGAGTAAGCACAGTAGGTTGTGAATTTCCCTTAAAGAACTTTGCCACTTCATCACGATGTGGACAGTCTTGGGTGTAGTGATCATGACCACAAATGAGACATGGGAATTTCGGTTTCCGTTGTGGTTGTTTCCCGGAAGCAGGGGTTTGTGGTTGATTTTTTGGTTGTTCGTTGTTATTGTTTTTCTTTGGTTTATTTATCGCTTTCTTCTTGCCCCCAGGTTGTTGTTAAGGGATTGATTGGACCGCATTCACCTCAGAGACCTAAGTTTGAGGGGGTGTAGAAGAGGGTGTCGTCGAACTCAGAGCAGGTGTCAGAGTGGCCCGCTGGATTGTTCCAGTCAATTGGGAAGTAGATTGGGTCTTGACGTAGCCAATAAATCCATCCGCGTGCGAGGTAGACAATGGTTTGTATGGATCATTAGTGGCATGGGTAGCATTCGGTATCAACTCGTACAGAGTACCGGACTATGAATAGACCAAGTCTATGTACTGATCTCGGGCAATAGCTTCTTCCTCAGTGACCACGCTTCCCATGGAAACATCACGAGCGATCTGGGGTAACAGTGATTTGGTGAACCATTCCGCTAATAATTGGTCAGGAATGACCGCTTTGATTAGCCTTCATCATCATCTCCATTCATGAATATGATTAGAGATGTGTACGGAGGTTGTGTGATGAAGGGAGGTCAATAGTTCAGTACCTATTTCCTATCGAATGGGCAATTGGAAGTGTGTGAGGAAGGACATGGTGAGGGAGTTGAAATCGTGAAAAGATGCACGTGGTAGTTCAATATGCCATTTCACCTTGGAACCCGTAAGCGTTCGTTGGAAAAGATGCAAACGTATAGAGTCGTCCATGAGGGAGTTGGATGCACACCACAAATGGAAAGTCATCCCGTGGTTGTTTGGGTCTTCTCCAGACTTTCCATCGAATTCTGGGATATCAGAAGGAAGTTTAGCTGGAATAGCTGGCCAAACCGGAGAATGATAAATAGGATCATTCGTTAACTGGGACAAGTCTCGAAGGTCCAGGGTCACTAGAAAAGGTAGTTGTCGGTTAACCTGTGGGTAATGCTGGTGTGGCATAGGGACACTAGTAGGACCATACACTGGGTTATGCAGATAATTATAACTGGTGGGTCCTCTTGTATGAGGTTGGTGTTGACCAGGGTACATAGGATTTGAGGTGTTTTGAGAAGCATGTGTGAGCGGAGGATAACCGAATGGACTTTGAGGGTTATAGGCTGGATTTGGCATTTGTCCATAAGGGGGTTGTTGTGGAGCTTGAGGATTGTGTCCTGTCGAGAACTGTGGATTTCTTGGAAAAGGGACATTCCAAGGATTGGGTGTGGTGGGCACATTTTGTCTGTATGGTGGATGGTGGGCTCCAGATTGAGGTTGCCCCTCAGCATGAGGGTGTCCTCCAAATGGAAATTGTTCATCGGTGGGATGATGCCCCCAGCTTGAGGGAGAGTTCCCAGAATTTGAGAACCAGACGTAAATGACTGGCCGATGTCGCTGAGCGGATTAGGACCACCAAGAGCATTCCCTCCGAGTTGTTGGATAGGTATGGAGCTTCCCGGTACAAATTGGGTAGTAGTGGCAGTGGGATCATTCAGTGCTCTGTACCCAAAAGGGAGTGATGATGTAGGTCTTGGTGTTACAGGTGTGTCGATCGCAGCTTGGTTAACCACCACATTACCGGCGGGAATAGTCAAAATGTGAGGGACTATTGTAGAATGGGTCGTCTGGAGGGTAAAAGTAGACCTTGGGCCAAAGGACGATGTGCTTAGAACAACGGGCGGTGTGGACGTAAAAACGTTGGTACCAGTAAAATGGTTTAGGGGTATGGTGTATGAGATAGGTGCGTCAGAACCCATCCCTGTTCCATAAAGATCCTGCACCATGCGCGGTGGAATTCAAACAATGTCTGCGGTCCAAAAAGGGTCATCGGCTAAAGGGTTTTGATGAGACCCAGTCGAAATGTCAGAAGGATTGACGACGACAAATTAACTAGCAAATTTCAGTTGGAGGACACATCGTTCATATCCCTCTAGAATGCGGAAAGCTTCCAGAGACTCTGAAACAATTTGAAAATTCTCAAAAGGAGTGGGAAGCTCTTCCTGGGAAGTTGTAGTGTCTTGAACCTCGCTCTATTGAGGAGATTTCTCCATAGAATGAGGGGGTAAAGGGGTGTCTCCTTCCATATTTTCTGGAGGAAGTCCCTATAGCCTTCGTGAATGGCGTGGAGGGTCGATGTTGGCAAAAAAGAGTCGGCTAAAAAGATCTATGGCCAACTACCGAAAAAAAACAACATGTGCTAATAGAATCTAAGAATCACAACTAAGCAAACAGGACCTTCTCTAGATGACCGTAATAGTTGGTGATGAAATCCAACGTCGTGTGATCAAGTCAAGAAGGGGTGGGGATAGGGTGGAACAATTAAAATGACGACCTTCTTAATGGACTTACGCCTTGGTACAAGCTTCCATGCAGTAATTGTGGATTTACCCTCCAAGGAGCCTGAGTGAGTTTGTCCAATGTCTGCTCCAGGTACAATGAGACTTCCCTTCACTGTCACCTTGTGTAAGACCCTAAATATTATGGCCACTAAGGTTACCAATTTGTAGTCAGCCCCTGGGCAGGAACAGTCGACAGTCTGATCCGAACGTACTCGCAGGTTATCGAGCCCGAAATCAACTAAAAGGTTTCCACGCAGTAATTGTGGATTTACCTTTAAGTGATCCCCATAATACGATCTGACCACCACAATCAGTTAAACCACGGAGGGATAATCTCCATAGCTCACCCGAATGCGACCTCGTGTGTAACCCCTGTGTGAGAGGGGGATCCCAGACAGACTTATACGATAATTGGTTTTGGCTCTCCCTAACTCAAAATGCTAATGTTTGTTTTGGAAACTTTGGAGAGTTATGCTCATAGCCTAATCCAAAGTTCTAAGCCTAGTCTACTGTTGGTGGAGGATCCTAGAAAAGAAAAATTTCTAGATAATTTTTAATTAGCGTTCATTTTATAGATGTTCTTTACTCAAAAGGGGTGCATGGAAGTGAAACGAATGGAATTATGACTCAGTCCCAAAAATGCATCAAAGATGATAAGCAGTCATTTCTTTTCGATGAACATCTATCTAAGGGAGAGAGAGAGAGAGTTATTTTCACTAACAAGCACTAACAAGGAATGTCCTCAAACAAATTTTCTTCAATCAAATCCTGATGTGATGATAAAACTTTTGAGATACCTTCTGACATGCACAGTCAATCATGAAGATGATTTTTTATTGTTTGCATATGAATAATGATTAATTCAAAACAATGCTCATCTTGCTAATTATCTCCTTGGATGAATGAAAATCAGACCAACACAAGCAAGAATCATACAAACAATACACCCTCTCATTGCGATCAAAATAAGAAGCGAAAGAAAAGAAACAATCAAGGAAAAATCAAGAACTTCACACCAAAAGAAATGTCGAAGAACAATGACATTAACTAAAATCAAATGAAAAGATCCGTAGGCCTCTAATGACCTTCACCAACATTTTTCGCTCAGTCAAAAAAGGAGAGAAAGACAATGCATGGGTTTCAAACTACAAATGAAAGAAAAAATCAACAACAACAGTGAAGAAGTCTACAAAATCCAAACAACATGATGTTTGTTCTTCAAAAAAGATAGATGTCAAAGTTGGAAAGGAAGAAGCATTGACTCACAAGGTGACCCAGCAAGAGAAACACAGAGGTAAAACCCTGAAAAAAGAAATTCTGGAAGGTTTATTGGCCAAAGGAGGGTTGGTTCTCTATTGTCAAGGAGAAGGAGCATTACAGTGCTCTGTGTAAGGCACTCAGGGAGCGCTGGTGCTCTGTTAACACAGGGACATGGGTGCCAAGTTTAGAAAGCTCCTAAAAGTATCAAAAATCCAAAAAATGCAGTTCAGTCTTGACAATCAAGCTGAGTGTGATGGGGTAGGGAGTCAATCAGCTCATGAAATCAATCAAAAAGGAGTGAACTAGGTTTGAAAACCATCAAGGGGTAAGACAAGGTCAATGAGGAGAAATCAAAACAAGAAGTTTCGATTTGAGGCTTCTCCCCAATGGAGTTGCCAGTTTCTGTTGTAGGAAAATCTCTGTGCGAACAGGTAGATTACCTCAAAGAGCTAGACCCTAAACTCTAAGACAACAAGTCCTTAACATGGACATTGAATTCCTTTCAAATCCATACAAGCTAATACATGATAAGGAAGAGTAATAGAAGTACCTATTTATCAACGTTTGTCCCTGCACGCTCCGAGTTGAGCTCCAATCCTTCGCTCCTTGATGATTCCTGTAGACAAAAAAAGTATGAACGCTTCCTACTCTATTGATATTAGCTTGAAAACATATATATCTATCAATGATAAGTTCATGTAAGATCAAACACAAAATAGAAATAAACAGGCCAAGCGTGTCATATTAATGAGAATAACAACAACAGTACTTACAATCGTAAATGTGAATGTGATAGCTTCGTCAAGTCCCCTTTGTCTAACCCTTGCTCGAAAGACCCACAACCTAGATGATAGCAGCTTCACTGATCACTCTCCTTTTACTGACTATGTGTTTCCTATGAGATCATAAGTTTCATGCTAGCAATTCTTCCCCCATTTCACCACCATAGAGCCTTCTTATATAGGTTAAGAGAAGCTTAACCTCTTGAGTTCTCTTTAGAATAAGTTGAGGAATCCCCTCCTTAGATCAGGGATCTCATGATGGAACCAAGAATTCGAATGCAACTGCCTTCTAAACTTGAGAGATCCTCCCCTTATTCTCCTCAACGGGCCAACCACTGCCTCAAATTAGATAGCTCTCCCTCAAAAGGGGCATAAGGGTGCTATAACGCTCCCTAGGATGCTCAAGGGGAGAGCCAACGCTCTAAGGAAGGGTAGTGCTCTCTCAAAGAAGTGATTTGTTGTTATAACACTCCCCAGTAGCTTGTGGGGGAGCACCAGTGCTCCTAAGGATGCCATGGGCGAGCGCTCTCCTTCAAAACTCTGTTTTAAGGGCTCCTTTCAGGTGATAAGAGTTCCTTGACTTCAGTTAACCATTTTCCCTCCTCCAAATCAAGTGTATGAGATGTCTTAAGTGCCTCCTTAGTGTCATTATTATGGCAGTATTCTTGAACAACATTTGCGACACTTGTGAACAACTTGCGAAAGTAGTAAGGAGCATGCATCACTTACGACAGTTGAGAGGAACATGTAACACTTATCCAGTTGAGTAATATTGGCATGTAACATAAACACGTGTTGATATCTTCAATGCAATATCAGGATGAAATTGAGAAAACTTCAGCCTTGGAATATTTCTTAGCATCGGATTTGGTTGACATGTTGTCGCCTGATCATAAATTGTGAATTTGCGTAGTGCAACACTATTGAGTTTTTCAAAATTAGAAACCGTTACCAAGGCTCATAAATGCAAGATATTTGAAGGCATATTTAACTGACTTATGGCACTGAAAAAAAGGGACATGACATCAGTCATGGTAATCATGACTCCAGGTGAAAGTATGATGAACGTGATAGGTGCTACGGAACTGCCTGATGAGTAGGCAGTGCATCCACTTCAAAACATGATTGGACAGGTAAGCAAGGACAATGAGGCATGCCTATGAGATCATGAGTGAGGAGGAAGGTGTGTCACATCAATCTAGTCATGGGAGGGATCGACCTAGGGACAAGTCATGAAGGGGACCAAAATAATTCATGAGCTAAAAATGGTTCAAGGATCAAAAATCAATTTGAGGATCAAACTAGAGCTAAGACTCAAAAAATTTAATCATCTAAGGGGTCCTACCAAACATAAATTTTAAAGGGATGAGACTTTAAAAGAAAATTTAAAATCTAAGGCTTAAAAAAGGATTGAAAACAAACTAAAAGTCCCAAGGCAATTTAGTGTGATAACATTGGCTCGATAGGGGATGGCATGCCCCCTGCAGGTTGCCAAGAAGTAGATTTTGTGCCTTATCCTAGGGCTATGGGGTCAGTTATTGAAACAAAAATAAAAATAAAATGATATTTACAATGACATGAAGAGCCACTCAAGTCTCAAGCAAACTACTTTTTCAGGAAATGCCCATTGACAGGGCCACCAAAAACCTCTTAATTCTCCATATTCTGCAACTTGAAAGTGTTATTAGAGAATACCTCAGAGATTTTGAAAGGACCGGTCCATAAATATTCAAATTTATCGTGCTTTCCTTTGTCTTGCTTTAGTGCATCCCACTTGAGCATCAGATCGTCGAATTGAAAATCCTCTTTGTTCACCTTTTTGTCGAAAGCCTTCTTGATCTTCAGTTGATGGTCAAATTCTTTGTCTACAAGCTGCTCACAGGTCTGCTGCACTTCAACCAGCTGTTGAATCCTTCTGATCATATGATCCGGTTCCCCTTGATAATACTGGAAGAATTTATCCACAGGTAAGGCAAGTTGAGAAGGAAAAATTGCCTCAACTCGATATACCAGTTGGAAAGGCGAAAGTCCCAACGACCTTATCACTATCACATTGTCAACCCATAAAGAAAATTTGAATTTCGAATCCCATGCCTTTTTGTTATCCTTTAACAGATTTTTAATGATCTTTATAATAATTTTGTTCAAGGATTCTGCAAGCCCATTTACCTGAGAATAGTAAGAGGTGGAATGAATCAATGTGATCCCAAACTGTTCATAGAACTGAATCAATGTCTCAGCCTTCTCAGCCTTGAATGATTCCTCATTATCAGTGACGATTCTATTAGGACACCCAAACCTTGCGATGATGTCTTCCAAGAAACCAATGATCACTTTGTGTGAAGCATTCCTTGTGAGAATAGCTTCAATCCATTTAGTAAAGTAATCTATAGCATTCAAGATCCATCTATGTTGACCACTAAAAGTAGGATGGATTTCCCTGATAAAATCAAGACCCCATTGCTAGAAGGGTCCTGAGGCTGCCATAGGTTTTAATGGAAAAGACTTAAGATGCTGCTTTCTGGAGAACTTTTGACACTTAGCACAAGCTCTGATCTTAGCACAAACATCAGTGAACAAACTTGTCCAAAAGTACCCATCCCTGAGGATCTTGTATTCCGTGGTTCTCTAATAATTATGCCCCCCACATAAACTATCATGGAAATCATACATGATCTTTTGGGCTTCTTGGGGGTACAAGCATCTCAAAATCACTCCTAATGGATCCTTCCAATACAAAACTTGATCAACAAGGCAATAATTTATTGATTTGAGTTTTAAGGCTCTCACCTTTTTCTTTTCCATACCACTTGGAGGATGTAAATTTTGCAGACAAAATATAATGTCCTTGTACCAGCTGCAATTTTCCAATGTAGAGACGATTTGAGGACCTTTATCAGTTATCTCAGCCTGCAAATTTTCTGAACATGAGTGGATGAAATTCACCCCCAATGCTGAGCAATTTGATTCATCCAAGAGCTTGGCTAAACCCTTGCCTTTAACCAATTTTGTGGGCCTAATCTCCAAATCTAATTCAAGTAGTTTATCAATCCACTTGCTTCTTTTTCCATCTATATCAGGCTGAATAAGAATTTATTTTACAACAACCGATGGGACATAAGCATTAAATCTTGAATGCAGGATGTAAACTCTGAAGGACATAAGATCTTTACCCAATGCATAATCTTGCTTGTCCATTATTTCATATTTTAGTTCAACATCTCTCAATGCTCTGTTGAAAAGGGAAATGGGCTTCTCTAAGCCTTCAACATTCTTCTACAATAGTACTTCTACTACTGTATCAAAAGAGGAAAAAGAAAAAATAAGAAATTCCTTGGAGTAGTCAGGGATGACAAGAACCGGGGCTTCAGTCAAGGATTTATTTACTTGATCAAAAGAATCATGGGCCTCAGCAGTCCATTTGATTTCACTATCCTTCCTCAGCATGGTCGTGATATACTTAACTAACTCAGCAAAATTTGACACAAATATTCTCAAAAAAATGATTTTTTCTAGAAAAGATTGTACCTCTTTTTGTATATCTAGGAAGTGACAATGTTTGTATAGCCTCAACTCTGCTGGAATCAATCCTTACCCATTCAACTAACACAATATGCCCCAATAATTTTCCTTCTTCCATGGCAAACAATGATTTTTTCGGATTCAAAGAGAGGCCAAATTTTTTGCATTTCAAGAAAACCTTTCTTAAATGATCACAGTGTTCTTTCTCAAATTGAGAATACATTGTTATGTCGTCCAAATAGATAACAAAAAAATTATCCTTTTCTCTAATAAATGCTATGTCCATAGCTCGCTGAAAAGTTGCCCCTACATTCATCAAACCAAAGGGCATCTTGGCATACATAAATGTACCCCAAGGAGTGGTAAAGCTCATCTTCTCCCTGTCTTCTAGAAGAATAGAGGCATGATTGTGTCCAGAAAATCCATTGACCATAGACATCCTGGCTGCTCCTGTCACCTTCTGCAATATATGCTCCATCTTGGGTAAAGTGTAATTATCCTTCTTTAAGCTTCTGTTCAAATTTTGGAAATCAACACAAAGTTTGATTTCTCCATTCTTTTTTCTTACTGGGACCAAATTGGCTACCCATTCAAAAAACTTCAACGAAATTATAAATTTTTCATCTAAAATATTCCTAACTTCTTTCTCCATGACAGGAAGAAACGTAGGATTTATTTTCCTCAACTTTTGCCTGAAGGGTTTTATGCTTTTTTTTTATGGGATCTTCTTCTCTATTATGCTTGTGTCATAAGTTTTGAGATCCTTATAAGTCCAAGTGAATACATCAAATAATTCTTTTAACAACTTAGTATATTCTTCCCTTTGCTCTTCTGATAGGCCGCTTGACAATTTGACATATTTTGGATCCATTTCAGTGCCCACATTGCACTCAGTTATATCTGCATCATTAGTGGATACCTTCCCTTTCAATGACGCATCATTCCCATCATATAATCTTTCCAAAGGAACCAGTCCCTTTGGTATATGATTACTAGGCGACTTCACAATATGATTATTAGAAATTTTATTTAGGAAAACATCAACATGAGGAGTGACTTATGAATCATGATCCTGATCAATGTGTAATGAAAAAAATTCATCAACAGTCTCAAGAAAAATTTTAAGTTCTAAATCATCTTCAAACACCTTCCAATATTTTACATTGCCCGATATAGAAGCCCTGTATTTGAATTCTACATCATACTTGATTTTTGGTGGTATAGGAATTCTGAAGTTTCTTGTTCATACAACCAAAGAATCATCCATGGTATTCTCTTCTCTAGGAACGAATGATATATTAAAAGCAAAGAAAAAACTATCCACCAAATCCCACACTTCGTTTCTGTAAGATCTAAGCCTGGGATGCTTTGTTTGAAAAAGATTTTTAATCTAATGTACTATCAATTCAGCATCCCCTAATACTGATAACTCTTCTATCCCCATGTATTTAGCTTCCCTCAACCCCAATACAAGAGCCTCATACTCTGCCACATTATTAGTAGTTTCAAATTCTAGTTTATATGACAAAGATATAGTTTCTTGAGTTGGTGAGACAAATATCACCCTAGCACCAACACCTTCCTTGGAAGAGGCTCCATCAAAGAAAATTTTCCATACATAAGTTGTTAGAGGAGGCTCTTCAGAAAAGTTGATGGACTTTTTTTTTTATTTCTAAAGGGGCTTCAAGAGCATCAGTGAACTGCAAAATACTAGATCCCAGATGTGTATCAAAAGAAAAAACAGGGTGATTGGTGGGATTTTCTTCATCACTAATTATGTAAGCCAATTGAGATTCCCTGTAAAGTATTCTATTCTCTCCCCCAAAAATAGGAATAATAGCATAAGAGAGATCCATCTGCAAGGTTCCCCGAAGTCTTTTTATCCAAGATCTTGACAAGAGCATACCAAACTTGGGGGGAACATCAACAACTACGATATCCATAAGTATACTCTTCTTGGGCAGTTGAAATAAGGTCACCACCATACACTTAATGACTCCAAGACACTTGAATTTTCTGGAGTCAAAAGAATATAAGTCATGATAGGTCTTTGTGATATCTAACCCAAGTTCATCCATAACAGATTTTGGCATACGATTGTGGGATGCCCCTGAATCCATGAGACAATTGTGTAGCACCTTATCATGTATATTCAGTGAGGTGTAGAAAGGTGGGGATGAGTCATCTCTATCTTCTATCAAAGGACCTAAAATCACTGTCGGTTTTTCATCTTGCAGATTTATTGAATTAGTGGCATTTGAAGATGATTCAAGCTATAGCATTTTGCATAGGTATTTTTTAAATTATTCATTTTTTATCAACTCCAAAAATGGTACAGGGATCTTTATTTTCCGGATCTCATTTTCAAAACTGAAAGAAGAACAAGGTTTTAGGATCTCTTTAGTTTCAGGAAAAGGATTTCTGATCAGAACTTGTGGGTTTTGAGAGTCTTTTTCCTTGGTGCTCACTGTCACAGCTTTGGCATAATCTTCTTTTTGAACAGGCTGATTAGGGGCATCATTTTTTTCTTCATTCTTCTTAGATCTCATATTATATTTACTAGCATTTTTCTTTTCATTCTCTCCCTTGCTTAACTCATTAATTTGAATATCCATTAAAGATTTCTCATAAGAGGATTGAGTCAAGTGTGGCGATGGGGATGTATCACCTAAGTAGTTCATCTCAGGATCAAATTCTACCTCCTCTTTTTCTTCATCAAGCACTAAATTATTTTGCAAAGGATCTTGTACCCTCTGATCATCTCTCTCTCTGTTTCTAGAATCTCTAGGAAATATTTGGGGAGCATTATTTGGTCTCCTTTAGTTACCTATATTATCAGTGTTTTCCGAATTTCTATATGTCTGTTTCCCTTTTGATTTTAATTTCTCAATTTCACTGGAAAGAGAGTTTACTAATTTGGTCAGCTCATCTACTTGAGAATGGACAATAGAGAAATCAGAATTTGAAGCTTCAACTTTGTTTTTTCTCCTATCACTATCATATTTCCCCCTGAGCTTATCTGATGCCACTATGTTGGATTCTACCTCTAAGGCAACATATTGCATGTGAGCCAAGGAAGGTGACCTTCTTTCTCTCAAATGGAGGCAGAATTTAGAATCAAATTCACTGGCATAATTGATTTTTTCCATGGTTTTGGTGGGTTTGATCTCATCAGGGATCTTCTTGTACATTTTGTTAAATCTTTTAGAAAAGTCAGAGACAAACTCTCCTTCTTTCCTTTTCAAAGATCCAAATTCGGTGATGTAGTACAAAGATTCAAGATCCATCCTATTTGCAGGGGGATTAACAATTTCCATTTGATTTTGGATCATAGGTGAACAAGGAGGAGAAGGAGACTTGTCTTTGTGCAGATTAGGAGAACAAAGAATAGATGAAGGGGGAGTTTTAGTCTTCACAACAACAGGCTGAGTATTGGAAGAGGATGGTAAGGTCTGAGAGGGAGATGAAGTTCCTACTTCTTTGGCAACAAAAGTTTTAATAGAAAGAGGTGTAGAAAAACCTAAAGTAGGGAAATATTCAAAACTATCAAGACTGAAACACTTCTCAATATCAGGGGAAGAGAATATATCAATGTTTTCTTCTTTCAATTCATTTTCAAAGGAAGAGTATTCAACAGGAAACTAATCAAAATCAAGTTTTTATGATACTTCAATAGAAGATAAAGGAATATTACTTGATAAAACAGCTGGAGTATCAAGAGTGGAATCATGCAACTGACCAGAAGCACTTGTAGCAGCAAAATAATTTTTTTTTTGAGAATCTTTTCCCTTCTTGATTGTCCTCTATAGGTTAACCTCAGGTGGAACCAAAGGTAGCTGTAAATTTGATCTTGCATATCTGCCTTTAGGTGCCATAGCTGAAACAATGGATTCACCAGGTGCAGGATGCAATCTTCAAAATACTGAAGTCTAATGCATCTTTAGAACTAGAATACTGTGTTGTTTTAATTCCAGGGAAAAGTCTTCAAATCATTTCCCAGCAACGGTGCCAAGAATGTTATCACTAGGAGTCACCTTTATATTCCATGGAATACAATCCTAGTACCCATCAAGCTATAAGTCAATGTAATGGTGTTTAAAGGGTCAAATGGAAAAGGACTCAAATGATAATGTTCTTAAAGGGTCAAATGGAAAAGGACTCAAATGATAATGTTCCTGAGGAAATTTTCTTAACACAATATCTTCTTGAATTGAGAAAATAAGGAAGCTAAATAAACATCATGATAACATAATGATAAAACATCCATCACAACATGACCACAATCATTCATGTGAATCATTCAAAGCATGAACATTTAGCATCAAAAGAAAATAAGCTGAAAGAGAAGTTGATTTCTATTAGTAAAAAAGTCTTAAGTCTAGTACATCACTAGATCATAGTTACTTCCTCAAAATATTACAGTATCAGGGAGCCTTGCTCAACCATCTGAACCTACTAAAGCAATTGATCTATCTCTTTATAAAAAAAAGGGAGGAAACAACTGGAGATACAAGATGGCCTCCTTCTGTTGAAAAAATCTAAACATTTATTTTCTCTAACAACTTATCTAACCACCTATGCTATAAAACAGAAAAGTGTTGGTGACTAATCTAATTGAATTTCAAACTAATTTGATTCCCTTTTGCTGCACATCTCCTTGTGTTCCATGTGTCTTTCAAAGCATGTGGTTTTCTTCATGATGCCAACTGTTGTTTCTCCATCCTTCTCCATCATCAATTAATCCAAATGTTGTTAGCTTGGTCCTCCTAGATCCTTGGTGTTTGTTGGAATCTTCCTTGGGTAGAAAATCTGGGTAGTGCACTACAAGGAAAAAAGGTAGCGCCTGTAGGTAGCACCACTCTACTGCATATGTGTACAAAATCTGCTCTCTGTGAAATATTAGGTAGCGCCCCTGTGTTGTGCCTTTGTGCAAACCTTTACTGTCTGTGAAATATTAGGTAGCACCACTATGTTGCGCATGTAAGGAAAAAATTGCCAAATATTAGGTAGTGCCACTTACGCTGCATCTGTGTGCCAACTCTATTCTATTCTGAATATTAGGTAGCAGCAGTAGGTAGTTCCACTTACGTTGCGTCTATGTGCAGGTTTGGGGAGTATTGCCACAAACCCAGCACCTTCAACCTTGAGAATGTGCCAATCAATTTGTGGTCTTTCATGATGACAAAACCATTTTACTTCGGTGCCTTGACTGTACAATAGGTAGTGACTTTTACCACTGGGGGAAACTAGCAATTAGAAAAAAATCAAAACCCATATAGTTAAATGCTTAGAAGCTTGTATAGATGGCAGAGATAATATTTGCATATTAGTTAACCTCCAAAAAGGAAACATCCTAAAAAATAGGGCTTACATTTTACTAGCTATTTTTTCATTTTGATACTTAACCTCACACTCTTTCTGGTAGAAAGAGGATCTTCAATTGACATAGCAGACTGCTTCTTCTTAGCATTGATAGGCTTCCTCTATGTACTTGTGCTCTCCTTAGCTGCTGGTTTGTCATCCTCAATGAAAGATTCGACCAACACCTGTAAATTTCTTTGGGCTACCTCATCTTGAAAGTTCTTCAACTCAACCTTTAACTTCCTACTATGAGATTGAAATCCTTTGTTTTTCCTGTAAATATTCTTTAACTGTCTATGAAGGGGTTGGGCCTTTCTTGCTACAAACCTTGCCAAGTCAAGGGTGTGATTTTAGCCATCCATGAGCTCTTTCATCTGAGCTAAGTGGACCTTATCTTCTTCTTAAATATGATATATTTATTTTCTTGCATCTCTAAGCTTCTTGATAAGTCTTTTGTAGGTCTGACTATCAGGAGGAACAATGGCATGCACATTATCAATAGGTTTTTTATCAGAGTCCTCTTCCTCCTGCATGGGAAGTGTCTTGACTACCTCATCAGGTTCCTTGATGGATTTACTTTTATTCTTCTTTCTCTGTACATGGGTTTCATCTTTTCTTTCAATAGGATTCTCAATGTCTTTCTCAGAGATTTCATCTTTCCTCTCCGAAGGTATTTTAGTAACTTTACCCTTACTCTTTTGTACAGGGGTTTCTTGTTTCCCTTCAGTAGGCTTAAAACTACCTTTACCCTTATTCCTCTGAATAAGGGTTTTTTATTTCTCCTCCACAGGATTTTCAATGTTTTTTCCTTTCTTATTTTGAATAGGGGTTTCTGGTAAAGAATTCTCTTTGAAAACCTCCTTAGGAATTTATGACCTTGTGAAAGGTCTTTTACCCTTGATTTTGATTGTTGGAGGAGAAGAGGGAAAGAGAATCTTCTTCCCTTTCTTGGATGTAGCTTTGTTAGAAGAATGAATATCTTCTAACCCTGGTGGAGGAGGTGGTGAAAAGTCTCTGTGTGGAGAAGGAAAAACCTCCTCCTCAGTTTCTATGACCTGCTTGGTAATCTCTAAAACTTGAACAGGGGCTCTGCCCTTTCTCTTCCTACTGGTCCCTGATTTAGTAGCACTAGTGGGTGACAAAGGAATTTCCTTATATTATTAAGGAGTTGGTGCTAAATCCAACTTGAAATGATAGGTAACAACAAAATGCCCCCATGAAATCTCTTTCTTACCCAATTCCTCAAAGACTAGCATTTTGATTAATCGAGAGTGGAAAAGGCTAGAATCCACATCTTTAGATTTAGCTTGTATCATGCTAACATATTACCTATACTCCTCAACAAGTAATAAGGAATATTCATCTCAACCTTACCAATAAAATGTAGCAACATCCTTATATGGTACTGGTACAATGTGTTAAATCTTGCTTCACAAGTAAAATATCTCTGTATGATCTTCAATAATCTGTCAAATTGTTCAATCAATTGACTCCTTGACATACTTTTGGACAAATCATTGCCTTGATATTCAGGTTTAAAAAGATATTTTTCATAGGATGAACTCAAAGCCATGGATTTGAACCATTTTTCACCTGAAAGGGGAATTCCTGTTGCAACTAAGATAGAGGCTTCAGTCACCTCAAACGCCAAATCCCAAACCTTGGTTTTCGTACCATCAAAATATAATGCAAACTATATTTCTACCTCTAGATGGCCTCTCTGCATGTTCTGACAGAAAGAAAGGCACCCTACTCTTTGAAAGGCCTCTCTTGCCATGGGTTCTGTATCAAAAAGATGCATGTCCATCGGTTCTGTCCTAACCACCTTTCCACCTTTGTGTGTCTTCCTCGATTGAGGAGTCTCCATAGCTCAAAATGAGGGTTTTTAAAAGGCTTAAGGGATGGTAATGACCATAAAAGATTTGAATCAGGCTTCAAATGTACAATGTTGACCCTTTTTAAATAGATTGTTGATTAGTAATCCAAGATTGACCTTTGGAATTACACTCTTAGGCTTATACAGGTATTTGTGAGTGTAGACAGTGAGGGGGTAAACCAAAATTGCACCTCGGCAATTGAGTAAAAATGCAAAACTCCGAGGTGAAAGGAAGCAAGGAAAACAAAGAGTTTGAGCAGTGCCTCTTGGTAGCGAAACACATACACAAAGGATAGGCTATTTACAGGCTTGTGATTTCAATGGTTAAATAAAACAACAGTACTCAGACCATAGATACGAGCAAGGAAGTTCACAGGTCTGAAAAGGAGAAAAGACAAGGCTACCATGCAAATATGGGTCCCTTACTACTGTGCAAGCTCAGCAAACCAAAAACCAGAGCACAAATTTCATATGAAAATTAATATGTAGAGGAGGCAACATGGGATATTTGTGGAGTAGAAACCTGTTGAGATATTCAACATAATCTCAGGATGAAATTGAGAAAACTTCATCCCTGGAATCTTTCTCAGCATCAGATTTGGTTGACATGTTGTCGCTTGATCAGAAATTGTGAATTTGCGTAATGCAACACTATTGAGTTTTTAAAAATTAGAAACCATTACCAAGATCATAAATGCAAGATCTTTGAAGCAATCTTTAACTGACTTTTGGAACTAAAAACAAGGGACAGGACCTCAGTCATGGAAATCATGACTCGAGGTGGAAGTATGATGAACATGATAGGTTCTACGGAACTGCTTGATGAGTAGGCAGTGCATCCACTTCAAAACGTGATTGGACAGGTAAGAAAAGACAATGAGGCATGCCTACGAGATCATGAGTGAGGAGGAAGGTGTGTCACATCAATCTAGTCATGGGAGGGATCGACCTAGGGACAAGTCATGAAGGGGACAAAAATAAGTCATGAGCTAAAAATGGTTCAACTATCAAAAATCAATTTGAGGATCAAACTAGAGATAAGAATAAAAAACTTTAATTATCTAAGGGGTCCTACCAAAAATAAATTTTAAAGGAATGAGACTTTAAAAAAAAATTTAAAATCTAAGGCTTAAAAAAAGATTGAAAAAAAACTAAAAGACCCAATAAAATTTAGTGTGATAACACTTTCAAAATATTTTCCAACTCTTTTCTAATAGTAGCCTCAAGTGCGGGGTTAATGGGTCTTCATTTTTTCCTCACTTGGTTTATCCCCTCGATAGGAATGACATGTTGTATAAGAGAAGGATCAAAACCACAAAGATCCTTGTATGACCTTGCAAAAAAATCTTAAAATTCACTTAGTATTTCTGTGAATTTGTCCTTTTCTTTGTCGAAACATTGGGCACCTAGTTTATCCATGTTTGGAGATTCAAAGTTCCCAAGGTTGAAATAAATGGTATCACCCACCTTCCTTTTTGACTCCACTTCCTTACGTGTGTATTTGTTGCTCACATCACTCGATGAAAATGAACTTTAAAGAGGAGTCAAGCCATTTGGAAATTTGTCATATTCAATAGATATGATTTCCTGAGGATTAAAATGTTCATTTTGTATGAAATCACAAATGCTCTCGTCATTAGGGAAAACCTTCCATGATTCTACATTGTCTAGAATGTAAGGACGATATAAATATTGAGAAGTACAATGAGGCCTTTGAGGTAGAATTTGTCAAGTAGAAGATGTTGAAAATACAGCTAACCTATCATCCATTGAATTAATTTCCCTCTTAACATGAGTAATGTTAAATGATAGAA
>JZKD02S1672753.1:1319637-1333475 GCA_000966675.3 Picea glauca
CACAGCCACCAACTCAGATACCACGAGCTCAGGATTGCTGGAGGTGCAGCCCTGAACCTCACCAACAAGGAATCGACCGCAGGCTCAAGCCCAATTGTTCCTTCGACACACTCTTGAAAAAAAATTTAAATGCATAGGACCGTATTAAAAATACAAGTTGAATGCCTAGGGTAAGGCACCCAAATAGGCAGAGGATTTACACCAAAAAAAATGCAGGGTTCTAAAGGTAAAACACAGGTGAGTTTCCCCCTCATGGTGGTCACGAATTACACTCAGAAACGCAGAGTATGTACGAATAATAATGCAGGGGCTCTATTGGTAAAAACTCGGGCTTAGGAAGAAAATGCCGAGCGTACAACCAACATCCCATGACATGCAAAAAATGAATTTTCCAGCAACCAGATTTCAGTAACAATTTACCCAACGATTTTTTTTTTGAAACAATAACACTGTAACCAAAATACAAAAACGAACTGCAAGAAGAGTTTTCTTTAGCAACAATTTCACATGGCAAAATGCAGGAACAATTTACAGTAAGAAATTACCATCCGAATTTTCCAGAAAGGAGTTTTTGTTTCCAGTCTGACCTTACACAGGGAAATTCGTCCTTCAGGGGAGGTAGACGCAAGGCTTGAGTTACTCAGAAATTGCATAGTAAAATTTATAGCCTTGCTATTTACGCAATTTTTTATTTATCTAAATAAATAACAGAGGTAGGCAAAATCAGTAAATTTTTGGTTATCTCGCAATAAAACAAATTTCCATACGAACTTCATTACAGAAGTGTATAGCAAATCATTACAAATTCCAATGAAACTTCATTACAGAAATATTTTAGCAAGAACACAAACACAGAGCTGCATAGCAGCAATGCCGACAAATCCTTTAACCAAACGCAGAGAAGGGTTCATATACAACTTTAATCATTTCACATTATTCTTAAAAAAAAAAACCTACTTGCGTACCTGTGACCGACGGAGAATAACCTGAAGACGCAATCCCACACTTGAGCTCCGTGCTACTCCTGCTCGCTGACCATAAAGACTACACTGGTACCACCCAGCCAATCGCTAGGGGTACTCTGCTTCCCCCTTAGCCCCCCGAGCCGCAAAGGGGCCACACACAGTCCAGATAGTATACCTAGCTTCCCATCTCGCCTCCAAGGCTGAGCTACCACTCTAATCCCAGCTGAGAAAATCCCAACTCCTCACAAGCAATCAGTCCAGTCCAAATTCGGCAGCATAACAATACCTAACAGCCCATCCCATTTTCCCCTCTTCCCCCTTTCTTTTATAGAGTTTTGAGACCCCCTCTTTCCCTAATCACATTTAATTTAAGTTTTAATGAAAACCCTAAAAATTCTCTATCTTACAAGTGTCACTCATCCCCCATGTTCTCCCAAAATAATTTTCTTTAAATTTATTAAAAGGCTCATTTCCCTATTTTTATTAATCCCCCCCCCCTTTTTTTTTTGAAAAAAAAAAACCAAAAAGGTAAATGCGCTAATTAATCTTTTAATTTTATTTTAAAATTCATACTTTTTATACTCCCGCTCGTTAAATAATTTTGTTACTATTGGTTCAGTCTGAGTTAATGTATGAGTTTTAAGGAAAATAGTTTAGTCCCTTAAGCATTCAATTTATTCACTGAAGGTTATGCGTTCTGTCAATCAAAACTATGGCTTTCGGTAATCGTTTATTTATCAATTAGTTTAATTTTTGAAAAACTATTGCGTTCATATGGGGGTTATGCTTTAAAAGTTTATATAAGGTTATGTATTTGACAGAAGTCGGGTTTTCATAAAAGTTATGCTTTCAAATGTGTTAATGAACTCTCATTGAAAGTTTTGTTTAAAGAAGGAGATGCCTTCAAAGAAATTTATTGTCTGAGTTAACTAAAACTGTAATTTATGTATATTTATATTTTTAAGAAAAGTTATGTTTCAATTTGAATAAAAGTTATGGGTTCATTAAAAGTTAAATGGTTGAAAAGATCATGAAATCTTGTATCTGTTGATATATTGGTTGTATAGTTGGATGAAGTTAACGTTAATAAATCCAAGAACCAGAGCTCAAGTACATTCTAAAAATTGTATTCTCATTGCACTGCATTGAGGTGTGAATTCTAGCCTAAAATCTCATAATGATGTTTGCGTAATTATTTTAATGGTTATTAGGGTTAATTGCTATTAATAATGATATTTGGGTAGGATTAGGTCAAGATTCATTGGAGCTATTTCATTTAGAATTAGGGTTAGGCTCTTTTTTAGAGTTAGAGTTAGGACCTTTTTCCTTAAGGTTAAACGAAATTTTTATCTTAGCGAAGTTTTTTTTTTTTTTTTTTTTTTGACTTAGGTATAGATTTTGAACTGGGCGACACTGGGTTAGGGAAGTTGTTTAAGGATTTCTTAAGGCGTTATTGTCTTAGGGCTATTTAGGTTTGTTTGCTTCATCCACATCAATGTGACGTGCCCTTCAGGACACACCATGTGCTCCAAGGGTGCCACTCGCCTCATTCGTTTCCCTTGAGCGGCATGCCCTTCAGGATGCACCACGTGCTCCAAGGGTGCGACTTGCTTCTTGTGTTTCTTTTGTGCGATGTGCCCTTCAGGATGCACCATGTGATCCAAGGGTGCCACTCACCAACTGGACTGATTGGTAGACATCTATAACCCCTGGAGTCAACACTCCACCAAGTGAACTTGTTGGAGACTAAGGGCTCTAAGGAATAAGGCCCCCGCCTTATTGCGCACCCTTTAGAATCATTGTGAGAGAATTTCACAGTTTTCCCTCACGGCATCGTGGATCCTCTCGAACTAGGTAATCGTTAACCTACAGTTCGAGCCACGACGGGAGTGCTAGTAGGCAGTGGCAGGGCTGCTGTCCACCCCTCTCCCTCAACCTCTCTGGAAATCATGTGTGGCCCCTTTACTCCATATGTGAGTCTGGTCAGTAAGTTATCGTCAGCCTGCATCATCGACAATCGTGTCAAAACATGTCAACATCAAATCATCAAATCAACAAAATATCACCGTACATAAATCAACCCAAATAACACACTCCCTGACTCAATCCGAAGTCCAAGGGGTTCCACCGATGCCTCTGCATACTCAAGGTCAAAGACCCTGCACACTCCATAAAATTGAGTCAATAGCACCTGTCTACATCAAATAGTAAAACATCATGTCATCTATCAATCACATCATAATCAAGTATAAATGGTTTAACATCATAAAAGCCCAGATTACTTGTGAGCAAGTGTCCTCAAAGAATAAGTTTTCTCAGTGCGCCAGAGAGGGATGTTACATACACCCCCTCTTGGTCTAAACTTTTTCTCGAAGTTTCTCAGTATAAATGCCAAAATAAAATTACCACGGTATCATAAGTCTATCTATAAAACAAAAATGGAAACTATTGGTACATATCATATGCATCCTCCCATGTCACCGAGTGCGGACTATAACTGTCCCACTGGACCTTGACCTGATATACCGTTCGACATCGTAACTGTTGAACACGATGATCTAAGATGTGGACTGGCTCAGCCATGAGCACTCCCTCATCTGATACGTGCAAGGAACTCATGTCAATCACGTGTGTAGGATCACTAATATAATGTCTCAAAACAGATACATGAAAAACATTGTGCATACGCCTCAAAGAATCAGACAAGGCTAGTCGATAGGCCACGGGCCCCTTTCTCTCCACAATCTCAAAAGGTCCCACAAACCTAGGAGAGAGTTTATCTCCCTTTCCAAACTTGATCGAACTCTTATGCGGTTTAACCCGCAATAAGACTCGATCACCGACCTCGTAACTATGGTCGACTCGGTGCGCATCGACATGACTCTTTTTTCGTTCCTGCGCTTCCTTAATCCTTTGTCTTATGGTTTGCATTTTCTCTTCCATTTCTTGGATCTCTTCTGGTCCCACCAGGACCCTATTCTCAAGTCGATCCCAACTCAAGGGCGTCTGACATGGTCGCCCATAAATAAACTCAAAAGGCGCCATCTTAATGTTTCTCTCGTAACTGTTGTTGTAAGCGAACTCTACTAGAGGCAAGAGTTCCTCCCAACGCTTTTGTTGGTCCATCATGTACATGCGCAACATGTCTTCCAAGGTTTGGTTCGTGTGTTCAGTCTACCCGTCAGTCTCTGGGTGATACGCAGTACTAAAATTAAGTTGGGTTCCCAAGGCCTCTTGGAAACTCATCCAAAATCGTCCAGTAAACACCGATCCTCGATCGGATATAATCTTCTTAGGCACACCATGCAGCCTCACAATCTCACTGATGAAAATTCTTGCAATGTCAGGTGCCTGATACGTCGTACGCACAGGAATAAAGTGAGCACTCTTCGTCAGAGTGTCTACTACTACAAAAATCGAGTGGTGTCTCCTTTTCATCAGTGGCAATCCAACAATAAAATCCATCGAAATAAATTCCCATTTCGATTCTGGAATGGCATGTGGTTGAAGTAATCCTGCCGGGTGTCTATGTTCATCCTTTACCTACTGACACTCTAGACATCTGGCCACATAGTTGACTATGTCAGCCTTCATTCCCTTCTAGAAGAATAAGGGTTTAAGGTCTGCCCTCATCTTCGTGACTCCCGGGTGAGCCATGTAAACTACTCTATGAGCCTCTCTCAGGATCAACATCCTCAACTCGTCGTTTGGTGGTACGTAAATCCGACCTCTAAACCTCAATAAACCATCGCTATCAAATGAATATCCCTCGTATCGTGGTACCATCATTGTGTTTTGTCCGATAAAATCCTCGACTTCTTTGTACCAGTCATCATCACGCTGTAAAGTGAGAATCTTCTCACGTAGATTTGTCTGAAGAGGTAACACTAAAAAGATGCATGGCCTCTGAATCAAGGCATCCGCCACTCGGTTCACTGTTCCCTTTATGTAAGTAATCTCGAAGTCATACTCGCTAAGAAATTCTGACCAACGCCGTTGTCGTGAGTTCAAGTCACTTTGCATAAAAATGTGTTGTAGTCCACAATGATCAATCTTCAATTCAAATTTTTGTCTAACAAGGTAGTGTCTCCAAACCTTCAAGGCATATACGATGGCTAATAACTCCAAATCGTGCATCGCGTAGTTCTCCTCATGCCTTCTCAGCGTCCTCAAAATGTAAGCAATCACTTGTCCGTCTTGCATCAAGACTCCGCCTAAACCTTCCTTGGATGCATCAGTGAATACCAAGAAGTCCGCGTCCATGTCAGGGACCTTTAGTATCGGTGTTGTCATCAACAACTCCTTAAGCCTCTTAAATGCTTCCGTGCATTTCTCGGTCCAAACAAACTTCTTGTTTTTCTTCTGCAATTCCGTGATCAGATTTGCTATCTTTGAAAATCACTTGACAAACCGTCGATAGTATCCTGCTAAACCCATAAAAATACGCACTTCTGTGACGTTCGTCGGCACAGGCCATTCCATAATAGCCTCAACCTTGGCTGGATCCACGACGATACCTTCACTGGAGATGCCATGCCCTAAGTAGTGAATCCTCAATTGATAAAAAGAGCATTTGGACAACTTCCCATACAATTTGTGCTCTCGTAGACACTGTAGTACCAAGCGCAAGTGCTCGTCATGCCCCTCCGTCATCCAAGAGTAGATCAAGATATTGTCAATGAATACTTGGATGAAATTGTCCAAGTACTTATGGAACACCCCGTTCATCAAACTCATGAATACCCCTTGGGCGTTTGTCAGTCCAAACGGGAAAACAATAAACTCGTAATGTCCAAATCTCATCTTAAAGGCGGTCTTAGGGATGTCATCCTACTTGATCCGCAACTGGTGATACCCTGATCGCAAATTGATCTTGGAGAACATTGTCACACCCTTCATTTGATCGAACAGATCATCAATTCTAGGTAAGGGATACTGATTCTTGATTGTAGCCTTGTTCAGTTGACGGTAGTCAATGAAAATCTTCCACAATCTGTCCTTATTTCATATGAAAATAACTGGTGCACCCCAAGGTGACACACTAGGGCGTATCAGTCCTAGGTCCAACAACTCCTTCAGTTGCATTTTCAGCTCTTGCAACTCCGGGGTCGACATCCGATAAGGTTCTCTTGCTATCGGTTCGGTCCCTGGTTTTAGGTCTATGGTAAACTCCAATTCCCTTTCCAGCGGCATCCCAGGTAACTCCTCTGGAAACACGTCCACAAAATCCTTCACCACCGGAAGGTGTTCTAGACCTTCCGCTACTCCCTTTTCGTTTAGCGCGAGGATTGCATAAATCTTGCACCCCTTGTGCATACTCTTCCATAACTGTAAGGAAGAGACGAACCTCAGGGAAACTCCCTAGTTCCATCCTACAATCACACGTCTCTTTCCTTTGTCATCAACCAAGCTCAACCGTTTAGTCTTACACTTGAGTATCGCCTCATGCGATTCCAACCAATCCATACCAATCACGACGTCATAAGATCCTAAGATCGTGACATACAAGTTGACCCTCATGACAAAATCTCCCAGGTTAAGGGCACAGCCCGTAACCTTTCCTCCAACCCTCTGTTTGGCTCCCGAGGCCATCTCTACGAAGCTAAAATTGTCCTTTTTGACTGCCTTTACCTTAATCCTTTTTAGCGCTGCACCAGAAATGAAACTCTAAGTAGCACCTGGGTCTGGTCAGTGACAGTACCTGTCATCTCGAGCACAGTCAAATGGTGCTCTGCCTGGCGGTTATTCACCACTGTGTGAATCCGATGGGCCTTGCCCTTATCTCCCACTGTAGTGGGTCCAGCTGATCCAGACGCTCTGGTCCTCTCCACAGGATAGTCACACTGGTAGTGTGGCTCCCCACATGTCCAACACCCCTTCTTCGGCCCAGTAGTCCTGGTGCCCGAAGTAGAAGATGACGGCCCACCGGCCTGGAACCCCGGTCTGTTCTGCTGAACATGCCTAAACTGTTGTGGCTGCGGGTGATGCTGCTGCTGGCGATGTGGTCCTCGATAAGGTGTCCACTGCTGAGATGGCGGTCATCTGGGTGTAGTGAAATTGGATCCTCTCTGGAAACCATGATCTCTCGGTGTATATCTCACCAGTGTCTGATGCTGCGGTGTACCAGATGAACCCTGCCCTGCTGGTCTCACTAGAGTCCTGGTCTGACCCCCGCTGATAAGCTCCTCCTGTGCTATGAGGGCCTGTTGGACAACATCGTGCAAGGTTTGAGGCATCAAGATCCTAACCTTCGCACGTAGGCTACCATTAAGGCCAAACATGAACCGGTTGACCCTGAGTTTCTCTGTGTTAAGGTGCGGAGCATACCAGAGCAGCTCCATGAAACGTGCCTCGTACTCATGCACCGTACGACCTCCCTGTCGTAATGCATTGAAATCATTGATCTAATGCTCAATGAATTCCTCTCAAAGGTACCTCTCTCGGAACCGTTCCTTGAACAGTTCCCAAGACACATCTTCCACGGCCAAGTTCAGCTGTGGCAGGAGAGTCTTCCACCATAGAAGAGAGCTTCCCTTCGGTTGAAAGACTGCCATGCAGACCTTCATGTTGGAGGTATAATCACAAAGTATGAAGCACGTCGCCATATTCTCCAACCATGCCTCGGCGGCTGCGCCATCCAGGGCACCAAAGAACTCGAGAAATTTTACCTTCTCGAGTTCATGGTGAATGCTACCTATAACGGCAGGTGGGCGCGATGGAACCTCAGTGGGTACTGGTGCCTTGGCCTCGTCTCTGTCCAATCGGCTGATCAGAGCCTCGAACATGCGCTGAAAGGATCTCATCATCCCAATAACATTGCCAACCGCTATCTGCTCCTGTCCGAGTACCTGCTCGCCTCCCTGGGGGGTTGACCCCTCAGGCGTGGATGCTACTAGAGGCATCATGCCTCCTCCTCTAGCACCCCATTGTCTGCCTCCACGACGTCCTCTAACCATGATTACCTACATGCACACAATCAACTCGATGAGAAACAGTATACTCAATCAAATCATGTCATGGAAGCCGTAGCGAATCCCAAGTCGTGGGTCCAACCGGCTCTGATACCATATGTAAAGTACCTCCTCGTTACGACAACAACTCTGATAAAAGGTGAAACCCTTTTTTTGTTTAAGCTGTGTGTGCTCGTGTAGAATAGACAGACACACTTGACTCGACGTCGCCACCCGATGACTAACAAGACGCAACCACAATGATCACAACAAGAAGACATAAGGCGCACAACTGCAAGCAGTAAACGACCATAGACATAAGGAAGAATCCATAATGGTAGATTACTATTTCTGCACAGGAAAGCAGGGCGTTTAATCTTAGTCCTCTACTTCGAAGAGAGAGAAGGTCAGATAGCCTCCTGGCCGACTACTCAGGCAGAAACTAGTAATACCCTCAGGTGTGTCACAAGAGTGGAAACCCTACCTTTAAAGGGCCTGAGACTCTTGATACGACACTGGATTCTTTACACAAAAATAATCACACACACAGACATATATACTAAGGCTACATGGAGGTGTCTATATCCCACCCGACTCACACCAGAGCAAACTGAGTAACCAATCAACCACCATCAAGGACAATCGTTGTGCGATAAGGTTCTATAATCGACACACATTATAAGAATTCCACGGTTCAAGAGAACCTGATTACGAACTCCATCAAGACAAGACATAAGTGCGAGCGAAATGGAAACAACTTTGTTTAAATCAAGAAGCAAGGCTAGTCATCTAAGTTACTTCAAGGTGCAGAAGTAATCATTCAATAAATTTGATGTAGTTGACATTTCTAGATGAAGGGACTACACTTATACCCATCATACCTAACATGGCACCAATTAAAGTAATACGCTAAGATTAATTAACCCATTAAGAAAATAAAAAGGAACCAAAGGGGCAATAGGAAATACATGGAGGATTAGTAAAAGTTGCTTTATACATCAATAAAAGAATTTAAAGATCAACACCTTCAACATTCACAATGAACAATATCCACATTTTACTAACCATGCTCTAATTATTTTAATACCATATCCTTGTTTATTAACACAATACCAGCTATATTTAAAATCCATGTATGAGTTTCAATAAAGCAATGCCTTATGGCCTTAAACTACGTCTCATTTATAATAGAACAAAACCCATTACAACATTACCCTCTATACATTATTAAGGAAAATCTTCCATCCGAATAATAAGATAGGTTGTTTGATTTAGCATATTGATTTTGATTACAACATTCGGATGATAAAAGGAATGACGTAACTAATTGACCATTAATCCTCAACATCATTTTACATCTAAACTAACCATTCTAAAATGATAATGATACACCTCTAATTCCACCATTCAAGGTTATCTTTAATCGATAGCAATATGTTAGTCATCTAACTCCTTGATTTTATAAATGAATTAATAAATGTAACTTAAGAACTAATCAATATTAGCATCATTTCAGATTTAAATTATCCATGTAGAAAATACATAAGTACCACTTAGAAAAATATTTAAGTAGCATCTCGTATCTCCAATTTGGTAAGTGATATCTCATGCATTTAGGTTTACATATATCAATGGCACCCACTCTAATTTTTACAGCTCCAATTGTTCTGGCATTAAAATAAAAGCATCGAATTTTCTATTTTAAACACAATCAAAGGTGACTGAAACTTTCGCTCACTACATAACTCTAGTATCACAGAACTCTGAATTACTACCGCTCCAGTCATTCTGGCGTTAAAATAAAATCATATTAACTACCGACTGTAACCAAATATCAGAAGAAAGAAACAACTGATAAAAACGTGAAACGATGTCAGAGAGGAAGATTTCGGTTGATTACACCAAGTGAAAAAAATTTAACAACATTAAAAGAAGGTATCATTCTGAGACAGGGTATGGTTAGGGTAGAAGACCACATAAGGAATGCCTATGTAAAAGAGGGGCGCAATCACAACCGCGAAATCAGAGACCATGAGCTCAGGATTGCTGGAGGCACAGCCATGAACCTCACCAACAAGGAATCGACCGTAGGCTCGGGCCCAGTCGTTCCTTCGACACACTCTTGAAAAAAATATTTAAATGCATAGGACCAGATTAAAAATACAAGCTGAATGCCCAGGGTAAGGCACCCAAATAAGCAGAGGATTTACACCCAAAAAAATGCAGGGTTCTAAAGGTAAAACACAGGTGAGTTTCCCCCTCATGCTGGTCACGAATTACACTCAAAAACGTAGAGGATGTACGGATAATAATGCAAGGGCTGTATTGGTAAAAATGTGGGCTCTATTGGTATCCCACGACATGCAAAAAATGAATTTGCCAGCAACCAGATTTCAGTAACAATTTACCCAACGATTTGTTTTTTGAAACAATAACACTGTAACCAAAATACAAAAACAAACTGCCAGAAGAGTTTTCTTAAGCAACAATTTCACATGGAAAAATGCTGGAACAATTTACAGTAAGAAATTACCATCCGAATTTGCCAGAAAGGAGTTTTTGTTTCCAGCGTTACCTTACACTGGGAAATTTGTCATTCAGGGGAGGTAGACGCAAGTCTTGAGTTACTCAGAAATTGCACAGTAAAATTTACAGCCTTGCTATTTACACAAATTTTTCTTTATCTAAATAAATAACAGAGGTAGGTAAAAGCAGTAAATTTTTGGTTATCTCGCAATAAAGAAAATTTCCATATGAACTTCATTACAATAGTGTATAACAAATAATTACAAATTCCAATGAAACTTCATTACATAAATATTTTAGCAAGAACACAAATGCAGAGATGTATAGCAGCAATGCCGAGAAATCCTTTAACCAAACACATATAAGGGTTCATATACAACTTTAAGCATTTCACATTATTCTTAAAACAACAAACCTACTTGCATACCTATGACCAACAGAGAATAACATGAAGACGCAGTCCCGCACTTGAGCTCCGTGATGCTCCCGCTCGCCGACCATAGAGACTACACCGGTACCTCCCAGCCAATCGCTTGGGGTACTCTGCTTCCCCCTTAGCCCCCTGAGCCGCAAAGGGGCCACCCACAGTCTAGATAGTATACCTAGCTTCCCATATCGCCTCCAAGGTTGAGCTACCACTCTAATCCTAGCTGAGAAAATATCAACTCCTCACAAGCAATCAGTCCAGTCCAAATTCAGTAGCATAACGATACCTAATAGCCCATCCCCTTTACCCCTCATCCCCCTTTCTTTTATAGAGTTTTGAGACCCACTCTTGCCCTAATCACATTTAATTTAAGTTTTAATGAAAACCCTAAAAATTCTCTGTCTTACAAGTGTCACTCATCCCCCACGTTCGCCAAAAATTATTTTCTTTAAATTTATTAAAAGGCTCATTTCCTTATTTTTATTATTCCCTTCTTTTTTCTTTTTTTCTTTTTAAAAACCAAAAAGGTAAATGTGCTAATATCTTTTCATTTTATTTTTAAATTCATACTTTTTATACTCCCGCTCGTTAAATAATTTTATTACTATTGGTTCAGTATGAGTTTATGCATGAGTTTTAAGGAAAATAGTTTAGTCCCTTAAGCATTCAATTTATTCACTGAAGGTTATGCGTTCTGTCAATCAAAACTATGGATTTCGGTAATCGTTTATTTATGAATTAGTTTAATTTTTGAAAAACTATTGCGTTCATATGGGGGTTATGCTTTAAAAGTTTATATAAGGTTATGTATTTGACAGAAGTCAGGTTTTCATAAAAGTTATGCTTTCAAATGTGTTAATGAACTCTCATTGAAAGTTGTGTTTAAAGAAAGAGATGCCTTCAAATAAATTTATTGCTTGAGTTAAATAAAACTATAATTTATGTATATTTATATTTTTAAGAAAAGTTATGTTTCAATTTGAATAAAAGTTATGAGTTCATTAAGAGTTAAATGGTTGAAAAGATTATGAAATCTTGTATCCGTTGATATATTGGTTGTATAGTTGGATGAAGTTAACGTTAATAAATCCAAGAACCAGAGCTCAAGTACGTTCTAAAAATTGTATTCTCATTGCACTACATTGAGGTGTGAACTCTAGCCTAAAATCTCAGAATAATGTTTGCGTAATTATTTTAATGGTTATTAGGGTTAATTGCTATTAATAATGATATTTGGGTAGGATTAGGTCAAGATTCATTGGAGCTATTTCATTTAGAATTAGGGTTAGGATCTTTCTTAGAGTTAGAGTTAGGGCCTTTTTCCTTAAGGTTAGACGAAATTTTTATCTTAGAGAAGTTTTTTTTTTTTTTTTGACTTAGGTTTAGATTTTGAACTGGGCGACACTGGGTTAAGGAAGTTGTTTAAGGATTTTTTAAGGCATTATTGTCATAGGGCTATTTAGGTTTTTTTCCTTAATCCACATCAATGCGACGTGCCCTTCAGGACGCACAACATTCTCTAAGGGTGCCACTCACCTTGTTCATTTCCTTTGTGTGATATGCCCTTCATGATGCACCATGTGCTCCAAGGGTGCCACTCACTTCTTGTGTTTCTTTTTTGTGACATGCCCTTCAGGATGCACCATGTGCTCCAAGGGTGCCACTCACCAGCTGGACTGATTGGTATACATCTATAACCCGTGGAGTCAACACTGCTCTAGGTGAACTTGTGGGAGACAAAGGGCTCTAAGGAATAAGTCCCCTGCATGATTGCGCACCCCTTAGAATCATCATGAGCGACTGTCGCAGTCTGCCCTCATGGCATCGTGGATTCTCTCAAACTAGGTAATCGTTAACCTACAGTTTGAACCACGGTGGGAGTGCTAGTAGATGGTGGCAAGGCTGCTATCCACCCCTCTCCCTCAACCTCTTTGGAAATCATGTGTGGCCCCTTTACTCCATATGTGTGTCTGGTCGGCAAGCTATCATCAGCCTGCATCATCGATAATCGTGTCAAAACATGTCAACATCAAATCATCAAATCAATGAAATATCATCGTACATAAATCAACCCAAATAGCACACTCCCTGACTTAATCCGGAGTCCAACGGGTTCCACCGATGCCTCTACATCCTCAAGGTCAAAAACCCTGCACACTCCATAAAACTGAGTCAATAGCACCTGTATACATCAAATAGTAAAACATCATGTCATCTATCAATTGCATCATAATCAATTATAAATGGTTTATCATAAAGGCCCAGATCACTTGCGAGCAAGTTTCCTCAAAGAATAAGTTTTCTCAGTGCGCTAGAGCGGGATGTTACAGAACATGACGTTGATGCAAAATGAAAGGTGCATGCTTAATGGTGCAAGGTTAGGGAAATGATTTTGGGCAGAGAAAGTGGGTATTGCATGTTACGTAATAAACATATCACCCTCATCAACACTATATGAAAGGACACCACAAGAGGTATGGAATGGTAAGAAAACTTCCCTCACACATGTTAAGGTATTTGGTTGTGAGGACTATGTTCAAGTTCCAAAGAAAAACATGAGTAAGCTAGATAAGAGGGCTGAAAAATGTAGCTTTATTGGGTATGAATATGGGCTCAAAGGTTATAATATTTGGAACCCATAAAATATGAAGGTTGTGTATAGTCGAGATGTGGTATTTAGAGAAATGAAGGATGTTGTTAAACAGGAAGTCCTACCAAGTAAGGAAGAACCGGAGAAAATAAAGTTTGATTTAAAGGATGATGAATTAGACTCTACAAAAGAACATGAATCAGAAGAACAAAATCCTCATACTCCAGTATTGAGGAGATCGGTTTGAGAGATAAGGTTACCAGATAGGTATACTCCATCTAATTTTCGTTCAAATTTTTCTTTGTCTATTACTGATGATGATCCTAGAACTATCAGGGAGGTAGTAGATTTATAGGATGGAAATCTCTGGAAAAATACCA
>JZKD02S1672753.1:1349303-1359472 GCA_000966675.3 Picea glauca
CATTATAGGCCCAATTAACCCTACCTCCCTGCAGCAGCATAAATACATCATTACAGCGACAAACTATTTCACCAGATAGTCTAAGGCTGCACCATTAAAAGTGGTAAACACCTATTAGGTAATATCCTTCCTCAATTCAAACATTATCACTCGTTTTGCTATTCCTGAATGTCTAGTGTTTGATAATGCTTCCTATTTTTTGTCTCTCGACATGAGTGCTTTTGCTTTATAAAAAGGGATAAAACTAAAGTATTCTGCCAGCTATTACTGCCAAGGAAATGGTTTGGCATAATCGACAAATAAAAACCTAATCAAGATTATCAAGAGGACAGTTTCCGAAAACCACAAAAACTGGCATAATGCACTATTTAATGCAATTTGGGATGATAGGGTAACTCTGAAAATTGTTGTTGGTAATTACTCCTTTTTCCTTGTTTATGGTAGGGAAGCAATTCTTCTGCCACACATTTTCCTTCCATCTGTGTAGTTATCGCAGAAGGTTCAGGAAGAATATTGTCCTCCTCTTAAAAGTCAGATTAATGCTTTGCTAAAGTTAGAAGAGGTAAGGACTCAAGAAAAACAAAAATTGGATCAACATCAACTTATTGTCAAAAGCTGGTTCGATTCCAATTCTTCCTCTAACAAGAATTTTGAGGTAGGTGATCTTGTCCTTAAGTGGGACAAACCTCATGAGGGGAAAGGTGAACATACTAAGTTCCAAAACCTATGGTCGGGATCATTCCTAATTGCTGAAAAACTAGGTTCCAGTTCTTTCCACCTGCATAATTTAGAGGGACAACCAGACACCTTCCCGACTAATGGCCAAGCTATCAAAAGGTATTTCACCTGACAACTCTCCGATACACCTTTTGTACATACTTTTCTATTTTGGTTTCTTTTCTTTCAGTTTTCTTTTCTGTTTTGTTTTTATTTTTATTTTTGTTTATTGGCCTTTTTGAGTCAAACATGCATGCATTACAGTCTAGTTCAGAAGTAGAGAACATAATGCTTCATCTCGAAATAATTGTCAAGGGCTGTCAGAGCATCAATTGCTGTGTTTTTCTGAAAATGTAGACTAGTTAAAGATGGTATTTTGTTTGAGAGTCGATTTCTCGGTTTCAATTTGCATTTGAGAGTAATCACGACTATCTTTAAAAAGATCCTTATGCTGTCCCTTCTCTTAAGAAAAGAAACTCAACGATGACTCCCTATCCTCAAAAATTAGTTTTATTAATAAACTATTTTCAGATCTTGATGAAGGTTAGCAAGAAAAAATTAAAGGCCTGGAAAATATTAAGTCGTGTAAAAACTGGAATTTTCAGCATCACCCCACTTTGTTGAATGTCTTTAAACTACGTCAGATTGTGAATAATTTCTCAAAGAGTTGTGGGAAGTTTTTGTAAACCCACTGGGACACTGAATAGGTCTGCTGGCAGTGGGTAAGTGCATACATGATGCCAAGACAACTTCGTCGGGGTACGGAACATGCCCACTAGCAGCGAAGCAATGTCAGGTAAAAGAAAATTCTTAGATATAAATCTTGATTTTGGTCATAAGCATCCTTCATTCTGATTTGAAATTTCTTGTACAAGATACAGACATTAGAGTGGGTTAATTGACATCCATTTCAAGGCTATGGATGCCTCCTGGCAGCAGTGGCCCTGTCAACAATATTGGAGCCATTAAATTAAACAGTGTGGCTTTCATTTGTAAAGTCTATCACCATATGTCATTCTTTTTAACGAAAGATATCTTAAGGTGGACCATGACATGATTATCAAAGATGCTCAAATAACCTTTCAGTTTTTCTTTGATTTGAAATCATTCAAATTCTTCTAACCTGGACTCGTCAGTAATACAGAGATAACTTCTTCTCCCAGCAAGTTGCCATTGTTGGTATCCCAACATATTTTTAACTTTTCATATCAAATAATAGTCTATGTAGATGCCGAATTGGGGTCATACATTTTGATGTTCTTCATGAGCGATTTTTTATATGACAATTCTATGTTTTCAATTTTTCCTAGTGTTTTTGTTTTCCTGCTTCATTCATGACTGAGAGAATGAAAACGAACCATTAAAACTTATGACTATATTTCCACTCTATTTGAAAAGTTTATGAAAGGAAAATTGTATCCATAGTTTTTTGAAGCCATATTCCTTGCTATGAAGTTTATTTTCTTTCTTTTGACTCCTCGAATGTCAAGCATGCTTATGGATTTTTATTTGGATCAACAAAGGACCATTTAATTTAAAGCTTTGATATATTTTTGTGTGGCTCTTGGTCAAGCATTCCCTTGTCACTAGACTTTGGTTTATAAGTTTCCCTCTCCCAAACTTTAAGACCTAATACACTCTGTTGTGCAATCATTTTTATTTTGATGCACTAGGTCGTGGCCTATACTATGTGAGAGGTGGCAATACGATCACAATGAGACCATCATTTCAAAGCTTGGTCTTGGGTTTTGCAACACCCATCGCACTCATTTCAAAAAATTCCTATTTTTCTGTTGAGGATTTTCTGCTCATATGCTATAGCTTGTTGATGAGGTTCGGGCCTGGACTATAGCTCTGGTCTACTCTTACAAACCATCCATGTGTACTCTGTTTGGGTGATTGCCTATCGATTTCCCATGGCTCCGGTTGTTAGGATTGAACCCAACGATACTCAGACCTTGCTCCTGTGCAATGACACAAGGGGGGATCTCGAGGGTCACGGTTGGCTTGTTTTCCTTGAGAAATTCCATGGCTTTAACCTACAGACCGCTTAGGAATTCTGCCTCTCATTCGGCAGATGTTAAGCCAAGGTGGGGGACATTCAACTCAAAGTCACAGCGGAATTTTTAAGACAAGCAACAGGTCTCTCTATGAACGGGTAGAAGTGGTTCAAGAATGTTAAGGTAGAAGAGGTTCCATGGAGTCTTTTCTGTACATCTCGAAATATCAATGGTTGTGACAAAGGTATGCCAGTCTCCCTACTGAAATTCCAATGGCATGGTTTGCTTGAAGTGTTGAAACAATTTGTGACATGTGAAGGCCATTTTGGTTTTGTGTTTCTTTATCACCTGCGTCTGCTCATGAATTTCATAGGGTTTCCATTAAACATGCCTTATTACCTATGGAGAAGCCTGTATAAAATGGCTAAGAGGTATAAGAAGCAACATTTAGATTCAAGCATTTTCCACCATGTTTTGATAAAAAATATGCTTGCACATCAATTGAAGTTCTAGACCGATGACTCGGATTCATTTTTAACCCGAAATGGTTTCGCTAACCCCAACGCTAAAGAGGTTGACAAACCTGTGATTGAAGAAACCATAGTTTATCCCAAAATGTTCCCTTCATCTTCACAGGTCTATGTTACGACCACCCATAGTAATCCTTTACCCGAACCAAGAATTGTCGAGCTGGCCCATGAACAAGATGCATAGCCTAACGCCTCTGCCAAAAATACAGATAGACCTATAGGCAAGTCATCTAAAGATGATACTGATTTGGGTTTTAAAAATAAGAGAGATAGAAGTTTGATTTTGAGGAAGCTGCGAAACAAATCAAACCCTCATGTGAGCTCGATCAAGACGATCGAGATCCATGAGAGCTCAGATTCCAAGATTGATAGATTTCTTGCTGAAGAAGACTCTCTTCCCTTCCAAATCGACCTTGATTAGTCTTACAATTTTGTGGATATTATACCGCCTTGTCTGAAGCATAGTAAAAGGTTTAGAGGTATTAAGTTTGGTAACAAATGTATAGTCCACATTGGCGACATTTTGGTACACAACAGTGGGAATTCTCAATCGACTATCACACAATCACAATGTGAAACTTGAATGTTCTGGATTGACAAGTATTACACCGATAAACCGATTTTAAAGTCACAGATCAAATCCCTTACTGGATAGGTCGACCCCTTAACAAATGAAAATCGTAGGCTCAAGTCTATCATTCAGAAACAAGGGAAACACATGAAAACTATAGGGAATGTCATATTAAAAGATGTTGAGACTCCAACAATAGTAATAAATTCTGAGATCATGTGATATGATTTGATTTTACAGTTAGAGGTAAGATTTCCTTTTATCTTAAATAGTGTTATGTTTTGTTCATTAAATAAATTACATTATTTTGTTCATTGAATAAATTAGATTTCGTTACTAAAATAGAGTAGCTACAGAATCAGCAGATTCTATAGCTAGTCTATTCTAATTCAAAATTTGCAAAATTGTGGTTAAATATATATCTAAGTTTTTCTATTTTATCTTTGCTTTTTAGGATATCTAGGAGTTTGTGGTAACTAAGTGATCTGAAGCATTTTTGGGTCTTGTTAGCCATATCTATGATCCATTTTTGTATAAACAGGAATAAACCTTTTTTATCTTTAGAATATTTAGTGTGATTTGGGTGGTTATATTCCCCCTCTATTTTTGTAAGCAATAGATGATTGTATCTTATCACAAAAGATAAGACAGTCACTTTTCTAAAGGCTTTAAAAACTAATTATTTTTTGTAATCAAACATCTTGGCCTGGGGCTGAAGGTGGACAACTTATACACGAATTTGGATGGAACATATGTTTACATTTCTGCTTTAGCTATCTGTAAATGTTGTTTTCGTCTATGGTTTGTTTATCTTGATAATTTGATAATTGTTGATAGATTTTTTCTTCACAAATTATTATGTCTTCAAGATAACTTCTTTTAATATAGTCCACATTTTGATGCTTCAGTTTAAAAAAAAAATAGTGATCACTCATTCGATTCAAATGATAAGATTTATCTTTAATTTTTTTGAATGATTAAAAGCAGGTTGTTACAGCTAGATTCATCTCATGTGTAATTGCTTGCAATCACAAATATCACAGTTATTATTTGTGTCCTATCATTTTGTCATTAAAATCCAACAGTCAATATACTGTTTCGCATTTATTACCAACAACGTAAAGGTTCACTGCAGGTTTATCTCTTGGACAGGTTGGATGGACATTTCATGATCATACAGATGTCAGATGCATGTTGATTAACTCATTAATAGGTTAGTTTATTTCTTTTATCATTTGTTTGTTTTCAAAACCATTATATGTGGTCTGGTTTTCACCATCTACATATTCCTGTTTCATAGTATATTTTGATATTTAATCTTATAGATAAATAAAGATAAAAGCTAAAAATAGCTTACTTTTATTTCTTTATCTACTTTCGTCAAAAGAGTCATCCTTTCATAGATTTTCGTGAGTTTAGATTAAAAATCCCAACCTGTATATCTTGTACATAAACTAGATAAACAGATCTGTATTGTAAACATCATTTCAAAATAGTTATATAGATGTATGTACATATATACACCAAGTAGTTAATTGTTAGTTTACTCTTTTTCTTTATTTTATTTCTTTTAGGACTGTTAGATTGGCCAATAGAGCCATTAAACCCATCAGAGAAAGTCATACCAAGGAATAGTTTAAAGGGATATCCTTCGCCATCATCTTTCTTTTCTTCCCCCATGGGCGGTCATCGAGTTTGATGAGGCCAATATTGGAAAGCCTCAATTGGTTCAAGTCTCAACTTCTTATACATTGACCTCATTGAGTACATGCACATAGAAACAAATGAAGAGCATATCGCTTTGATACCACTAATCCATATTTATGAGCAGAATAGAATGAAAAAAAAATCTATAACATTAACAAAGATATAGAGAGAACAATAATCGAGATACAATAAAACTTAACTTCTATTCAATAAATAGATATTTTGAAACTGTAAAATGCAGAATGAAACAATCTTTCTCGAATGGTGGTATCCAATCTCTGAGAAGAGATGTGGTGGTTACACACATTTGTCTGATCCCATTACAATGAGACATATAGGAAGTTTTTAGCATCAAGAAGTAATCATAAAACCTTAGACATCGAAAACCTAACCCTAGGATATGAAGCACCAAAATTCATGTGGGCCCTAATGGGGTAAGTTGATACATCAACTTCCTGGGGTCATAACTTTTGCATATGATCTTTGTTTTAGGTGCACGATAGCCCATTGGAAAGGTCTATATGAGGACTATAAATTATTCCATCACACTCTGAATCCATCTATAATGTGACTATGGAGGGATTAATAAATGTCGTTTGGGGCGTCAAAACAACTAAAAATGTTTAGAACTCGAAAAGATAGAAAAAAACTACCTAGATGAAAACTGAATGTGAACTAGTTAGAAGAGGTGGGTGGCCATCGATATCCACTTGTATCATGGAAAATGTTTTGGGAATCATGTAAATGGGTGGTTCCTCAATCACTTCTTTCAATATTGAATACTACAAAATATTTTACTCTATACTCAAATAAATATTTTTCCATTCCTTTCCACAAATTTTTAATTTTACTTCATTTACCATTTATTACACAAGCAAGTCAATAGGGTTCTAACATGATAATATTTTGATCATTTTTTTTTCACCTATCAGATCAATTTTTAGGTATAAGGGATGCCTATCATTCCAAAGTAGACTCAATAACCCATCAGAGGAAGGCACTTGGTCTAAATTTCTTAGTAGACCATAGGGCCATTTCGTCCCCATTGGAGTTGATGTTTGTACCATATTCAATCCTAACACCAATATAGAAGTTGGTAGAGGTTATAAGGCCATAAATGGACATCATAGTAACATAAAGTGAGCTTCCAAATATCATGGACCAAAATAACTAGCTTACCGTGAGGTACCCTAATGCAACTAGCAGAAAAATCATGCCCTCAGGGGATAAGGTATAGTTTAAGGTCCTTGGTCCTTATCTAAATATAGAACATGGCTAATAATGATCCCAAAGGACTTAAAATATTCCAGTAAAAGATTGTATCATGGGAGCAGAGCTTGGGAACCAAGCGCTAGTAGAGGTGTGAGGTTTGATCATCAAATGACTATAAGAGAGGAATATCTATGGTGGACGATAAATTTCACACCTTAAATATACACAAGATATAACAAGAGTAATGGGTGCAAGAATGGTTTGGGTATACACACATCACAAATTGAATGGAATTTCCTGACAAGAGAATGGAAGGAAAAATCACCTTCATTAGTTTGTGATAGTGGTATTCTAGTTTTTCCCAACCACCTATCTACTCGTGATAAATTGCACACCTATTCCCTCACTTAGAGAAACTGAAAGCTGACTCAATAGTGCACTAGGGACACTTGAAAGGATCACATATAACATGTCATGTTAACATCTTTTTCATCAGAGGAAGTCTCATGTTTCCATGTATATAAAGGGTCCCATCGGGGACTCCTATCAACATATAGATCACATCGACATGTAGTATGGTCTAATGCCACATAACCACCAACATGGAACAATATGAAGCTACCATGTATCCATGAGACCATGATGAGGTCATCATTTTTTCACTCAAAATTTCACTCCCTCCCTAAACTTTCAAAGGAACCAAGCCACTGGAAAGGCGACATGTGTTCATAGAAGGCACGAGGAAGGATATTTAAACTAGGTGCAAGATACAACGATTATGCACCAAATAAAATGATTCATAAGATAAAACACATCATGATATTTGGCCCCATGTCTTGGTGTCCTTGCCAATTATTACACTGTTACTTGAAGTTGATAAAGGAAAAATATCATTACCTCCACACACATACATGCACAAGCCACGAATCTCATAATATCATGTCAAGTGTAGTGAATCACTTCATTCCATCAATTGTCTCAAATAATCACGTGTCGAACCCTTATAAGATAATTCCTAATGAACAAAAGAAACCAATCTGTAAGTAATTTAGCTTCTAAAGGTGAGTTACTCGGATGCCAAATGTCATAGAAGATGACCCACCTGCCTAGTATCGCCTTTCATGAGAGAACTTCCAACAATACTAGCTACAAACGTATGAAGAGTTTTTTCTACAATTCACAAAGCAAATAATTCCCCTCTCTAATATTATTGATCCTAATTTGAGAGTAGTGGGACATTCGGTAGTCTACCCTAAAATGAAATTGCACCATTCATCCAACCCTGTGTTAAAGTTTGAGGTGGAATATTGAAAGAGTTGGTCAATGGTACTCTTCATTGAGGAATAGTGGTGGCTCAGAGGAAACAAATAAATGTTCTTTCTCTACACAAGGACCTCAATTGTTCAAACGTTGGGCATGTCCAACGTAACAAACAAATATCTAATTGATTCAACTAGAATAATCCAAATAGAATCTCAATTGGACAAACAGAAAACACCCCACAACAAAATCAACAAGTTAACTCTGGTCGTACAAATAACTTTTACTAGGTAAAATTTAGTTGGAAAACCATAGGTGGTATCAAGAAACTAAAGATTTGTATCCACTTTCAAGAAGCAGTATTGGACTAAATGAATGGTTTTCTTACAAATGAAATTGTCTATAAATAAAAATAAGGCACACATTGTATTGATCGACACTTTGGGGAATTTAAGAGGATCTTACAACTAAATATGTTTCATCACAAGCCTCAAGCACAATTAGATATGAAAGGAAACATGATTCAAGAGATTCATACCCTACGTTATGTTTCAATATGTAATTCTTTCTCTTTTTGTGTATGTGTTCCTGTAAAATCCATCCCTCTCATCTAGATTCTTGTGTCAGATCCCATTAATAAAGATCAAGAAAAAAGTAATACAACATATTCAATGTTACTATGTGATGTATAGCGAAGGCATATAAGTGATTTCCTTTTAAAAAATTACCACTTATTTTCAACTATTCATATGTTTAAATGATATGCAGAGGGTACCTCCATGTATTTGAATATTTGAAGTTGTATAATTGTTTGAAGCATGTTTTATTGATTTCTATGCATGTTTTAGAACTATTGAATTCTTAATTTCTTAGCACATTATTTTATTTTCATAAGTTAGCATATTCATTCTCTATAATGCCTTATATGTTTTTCTTGTAATTCACCGCTCCACTCGCCTCTAAATGTAAATTTCTTGAAACAATAATGGACATATGCCTCTTGGAGCCGAGAGTTTTTAATATTTGAGCTGAGACTGTTTGAGGGCCCAGAGTTTTGAGAGAGAGAGAGAACTACCAAATCTTGCACATTTTTTTCTTATTGCAAACATGGCTTTAAGATTCATCCCGAGTCTTAGCCCTTAGGGTGGCTTGACATTTTTCCATTGACAACATGGAACATTTCGATGGATAACATGTTGAATTATTTTTTGGAGACATGTGGGTTAAAAATAATAATACTCCTCTATTTTCTCTTTATCACAAATTTTGAATCACCAAAAAATAGATCTTCTAGTAAAACTTATGTCAATTGTAACTTACATATCTTTCAAACCCTAATTTGGAGAATGTATGGATGATTGTCCTTTGTCCCGATATATATTTGAACGTTAAATCCTTCTGAGTTTGAAATGTTGTCTTGTAGTACTATGATATGACTTCTTAAACTTGTAAAAAATTCACAGCCTTAACCTTCACTGATAAAAGGTTATAGCAAAAACACCAAAAGGTCTTGTTTAAGACTAATTTCAAGATTACTAAATAACATCAAATTCCACAAGATATATCTCACAAAGTATAATGATTCAAAATATGAAATGTTTCCCACATGTAATTCACAATGTCTCCTCGGGTTTATGAAAATTCCAGAGTCTGAAACTTTTCCGAAATTCATTTATAGTGAAAATAAAAAGATGACTCATTTGCGACTAATTTCAGGACTAGCCACAAACCGTAACTTCCACAAATGATATTTCCTAAACGACAACAAAACATAACCTACAACTTTAGCCATATATAACTCACTATGTCTTAGTATCCTCAAAATTTTGTAGCCTAAAACATCCCAAAAACAAAATTATAGAGAAAACACCAAAATGACTCGCTTGTGGTAGTAAAACCTATAATCGATGTTCTAATAGTTCCCATTTGATGGGTTTCTTTTGTTTAGTTTTTCTTAAACTAAAATTTCTTGCTACTACATTATGTTTATACTCCCTGTACAATCTATTATATTTTACTCATTTCAATAATAGATAATTTTGACCTTTAATAAAGGTTAATATATAGATCATTATTTGTTCATAATTTATAAGTTGTTAATACTCCCTGTACAATCTATTATATTTTACTCATTTCAATAATAGATAATTTTGACCTTTAATAAAGGTTAAT
>JZKD02S1672753.1:1374881-1404438 GCA_000966675.3 Picea glauca
GGTTAAATAAAAGAAAATATGTCAAGACAATATTATAGAGGTTTAATATGCAGGAATGTAAAATGGTCAAGGTCCCTATTCCTATTGGTGGAAATTTATCTACGGATCAATGACCCAAGACACAGGAAAAGGAGGGGAACATGTCTCATGTTCCATATGCGAGTGCAGTTGGAAGTTTGATGTATGCAATGGTTTGTACTAGATTGGACATTGCACATGCAGTGGAATTTTTGAGCAGGTATATGTCAAAACCAGGGAAGGAGCATTGGATAGCAGTAAAAATGGTTTTTTCAAGTATTTGCATGTCACTTCTAGCTATGTATTATGCTACCAAGGAAGACCAGGATTGGACAAAGTGTTGGACATACATGTATTTGTGGATGTAGACTGGGATGGAGTTCTGGATCATAGGATATCTACAAGAAGGTATGCGTTTAACCTGTTTGGAGGAGAAATCATTTGGATGAGAAAAATAAAGGTTGTAGTGGCACTTTCAAATGCAAAAGTTGAATACATTGCAGCCAATCATGCATGTAAGGAAGAAATATGGTTACAAATAGTTTTTTCAGGTATTGGGTTGGTACACCAAGATGTAAGGATAGATTGTGACAGTTAGAGTGAAATGTTTCTAGCAAAGAACCCATATTATCATTCAAAGAAAAATCATATTGATATTTAATATCAATTTGTGAGAGACATGGTTGAAGAAAATAAAGTGTTGTTGATGAATGTGGACATTTTGAATAATGTTGCATATTCATTAACAAAATCTGTGAGCATTGAGAAGTACTCTTGGTGTAGAGGATCCATGGGAATTGTAGCCTTGGATTGTTGACTATGTAACCTTGTAACCCCTTGTATGCAAAGAAAAGAACAAGTGGGAGAATGTTTGGTATATGTTATATTATGTGCATGTATAGCTCTAGTGTTTGTGCCGAGAACGTTGGGGGGTTTGAGGGGGGGCCACTACGCCCCCCCTTGGAGTGTGTAGGGGGGCGATATTCCCCCATGTAGGGGTTCAGGGGCAATGTCTCGAGAATTTTTTTTTCCTCAGAAAATGTGTCTCATTTTTTCCTCGATTTTCGTGTCCATTGTTGGGCATTTTTTTGGCACATGGTTTTTGTCAATGGTTTTTTATTTCAGGTTAAGGAATTAGGGTTGTTGACTAATCTAGGTCATTGGCTTTGGGTTTTGGATTCTGTTGTCTCCTATATGTATATTGTATTGTAAACAATGTAACACTATGAATGGATATAGAGTATGTTGGTTTTCCCGGTTTGTGTTTCCAGGGGAAAACATCTTTGTGTAATGTGTGTATATTCCATTATATATCTTCTATTCTTTTACTGAAAAGTTATTTGGAGTAAATATTGTACAAGTTTAAAATCTACACCCTTGAGTTGGTCAAGGATAATGTCAATTCTGGGAATTGGGTACTAGTTCCTAACTATGTTTTTATTTAGGGACAGACAATCAATACAGAGTTATCAGGTCTCGTCTTTCTTCTGTACCAACATGATTTGGCTTCCACAAGGTGATGAACTTGGTCGGATGTGCCTCTTCTTGAGAAGCTATTGAATCTGGTGTTTGATTTACTCATTTTCTCACAGAGATCAGTAATATACTGGCCCATTGGGTAGCGGTGCATTGGGGGTCATATCGATTGAGTGTTCGCCTTGATAGTGGAGAGGTACCCTAGTGGATGAGGAGAAAATTTGTTTGTATTCTTCCATGACCTTATCCAATTTCTTCTACTTCGTGGAGATACATGTCACAGAGGCCATGGATGTGGTTGCAACCTTCCGCTCACTTTGAGCATGAACCACGAAGAAGACAAACTTCATTGTTTGAAAGATGACCTTCCTGCATTGCTTGGCAGAGAGCAAGGAAATACCACTAGGTGGGACTACCTCAGGTACCTTGTACAATTTCATGTCCAAAGTAATTATAACACTATGAGGCCTAGAATCATATACAACATTATGTTTCCATAAATAAGGTTGTCCCAAAATAACATCAAAAACTTCAAGGGGGGAGACATCACACAATACCTCATCATTGAAGGGCTTGATGTCGTAGGGAAGGAGACATTGTTTTTTGATGTGGAGATCGCTCCCTTAGTGAAGACATCCAATGGTGTACAAGTATGGTTGTGGTGTTGTCGGAAAAGCCAACCACTTGAAAACATCCACTGAGATGAGGTTATTTTGGCTGTCACTATCAATGATGAAGTGCAGCGGAGTACTCTTCAACCACATTTGTGAATGAAAGGGGTACTCACCTTTCTCTTCTTCATCTAGTTCACTGGGTTAGACCTTGGTAGTAGCAATAGTGGAACTAGGTTCTGCATCAAAGATTTGTCTCCCTTTTTTTGGTTCTAACTCAAATTTAGATCCTGCATCTTATTTAGATGCTTTCACCTCGACCACCAATGAACAATTTGAGTGGAATTCATCGGTGTTATGCCAGGGGATATTATGGAACTTGCACCACTTCCTAGTGTCTTTCTTTGTCTTCCCATTATATTTCTCTATTTTTGGTTTATATTGGTTTTCCTAAGGATGACCATCCTTGCTATGCATCATTTTATGGGTTGGGGCTGATTTTTCCATTCTTCTTCTATGAGAGGTTTACAGACACAAATTGTCGCATCTGTTGTTTAATATTCTACTCAATTTCGACACCATATCGATAAGCTAAGACCAAGGAAGAGATGTCCAAAAACTCAATTTATGTCTGGATGTATCTATGCATCCCAACACAATACTTGAGCACCATATGATGCTCAGAGTATTTGATACCCAATTTGGTGTAGAAGGTATTGTTGCAGCCCAACATATTTTTAACTTTTTATATCAAATAATAGTCTATGTAGATGCCTAATTGGGGTCATACATTTTGATGTTCTTGATGAGCGATTTTTGATACCACAGTTGTAAGTTTTCAGTTTTTCCTAGTGTTTTTGTTTTCATGCTTCGTTCATGACTGAAAGCATGAAAACTAGCCATTAAAACCTATGACTGTATTTCCACTCTATTTGAAAAGTTTATGAAAGGCAAAATGTCTCCACAGTTTTTTGAAGCCTTGTTCCTTGCTATGAAGTTTATTTTCTTTTTTTTGACTCCTCGAATGTCAAGCATTCTTATGGATTGTTATTTGGATCAACAAAGGACCATTTAATTTAAAGCATTGATATATTTTTGTGTGGTTCTTGGTCATGCATTCCCTTGTCACTAGACTTTTGACACAACCTTCCCCACTCCTTGGAGAACAATCGCTCTCACCATGACCTTCCTTCGCTCAGGCCCGAAGAACCTGAATGTCCTTCTATCGCCTTATTGGAATATTTACCCACAGTCCTCCTCCGCGATCCCCTTGTTTGTTTATCGAGGGATCAGAACTTAGCACTTCGCGAGTTCAACCATTATGCATTATCTCCCCGGATTCCTGAGACCCGAGATATGTCAGTCAACACTGAATTTCTTCTTCCGCTATCGGGACCTCGCTATATCGTGACTTCGCACTTCGCGACGATCAGCCCTTACGATTCCAATCGCCGATACACGATGTGCCCAAATGCCGACCTCGCGATCTCGCTCTTTCGCATTCTCGCCCCTCGCGAGACAAATCTCTTAATCCTTCAACTCTCGAGACCCGATGTCCCAAGATCACCTGTCATGTCACCACCCTTTTGGTCACCGCGATCTACGGAATCCCTCGAAACCTTGCTCCTCGCGATCTCCACGGTCAAGGTTTTCAACTCCCTTCCATGCGATATTCTGATATGTCCAAATCCACGAATCGAGTCATGCTCCTCGTGATGTCGATCGATGCCCCTGTTCACCTAGACTTCAAACTTCTTCACCTCGACCATAGACTTCACATCCACTTTGTTCCTTGAACAATCCCCAAACAAGAAGTGTCTCTCCACAAGACTTGTCCGTCAATCGGCGTCTAGCCTATGCAACCTGCTCACGCACAACTCTTCTCCTTATGTCCTTCGATAACTTCCAAGACCTATCTCTTCTGAGATTCCATGGCTTCAACTCCCCCAGGAAGAAGCTCTTGCACGCACCCCTTGCGGAAAATCTTCAACAACGCCTAAGTGTTGAAGTCTTCTCAACTCTGTGCACACCTGCAACAACAGTCTTTCACTTCCCTTAGCTCAGAACCACAACTATCAGTCTTCTTCCAGCCTGTTCCCACCTTGCACGACTTCAATGCTAAACCTGCACTTCTTGAGGACTTAGAACAAAAGTTACCTCTATTTGAACCCTTCTGTCAACGCACTCCTTGCGGACAATTCGACTGCACTCCTTGCAGGAATTCTCTGGTTCAAGATAGAGAAACAATTGAAACTAACTCCTTGTTCTCACATACTTCATTTCAACCATGAAATCACATACATATCATATAAAAGCAAATGTATGACAAGAAGTAAGCAATCATGAGCATATCAACATGAATACACAGAGAGTGACACAGCCATGGAATTGAATCAAATATTTTCTCTATTAATTCAATGTCTGTACATGGAGGTTCTTCAAACACTTCTCTGCGTGCTCTTCTCTTCTGAATGCTTGATAATAATAATGTTACAATGATACAAAGGAGGGTGCCTATATCCGTTTTCCCTCACGAATCTAAAACTATCAAATCTAGAAATAAATGTTCTATCTACTTACATTAAATCTATTAAATGCCTCATCTACCTAAATACGTGAGCTATCCGCTCAATAGTCCATTTACAATATACAAGTGTACCGTCTCTTAAATGAGTCATTTAAGATCGTGCTACAACTTCCAAGTGTTTTCCAAAATTTGTGCTGGCGTTATCCAACTATCTTCCGCTCGATGTGTTGGCTCGCTTGACGTGGGCGATGCTCCTGCATCATACTCGCTCGCTTGAAAATTTTCATGGCCTCCTATCCATGAGCTCCCATACAGTGTGTCCATGCTTTTGTATCACTACTTCATTTTCCCAGCTGGCATCCTCCACTGGGTGATTCTTCCACTTCACTAGGTAGTCAAAGTACTGCTTTCGTCTGGTCTTCTTTCCCACTCGCTTATCAAGTATTTACTCCATTTGTGGCTTCTCTGCAACTGGTAACTGCTTCTGCCACTGGATCACTCGTTCCTCCTCTTCAACATTTGCTTCTCTAGCCCTATATGGGTATAAATCTAAGACGTTAAATATCGGAGATATCCCGATGCCCTCCGACAACTCAATCTCATATGCGTTCTCCCCGAATTTCTTCAGGACTTTGCATGGCCCAATTTTCTTCATCTTGAGTTTGTTATATGTTCCCGTTGGGAACCTTTCCTTCCTCAGGTGTGCCAGAACCATATCACCAACTTAGAACTATAGTTGTCTCTTTCACTGGTCTACTCTGCGCTTATACTCTTGATTTGAATCAATCAATCATTGTTTCACCTGACTGTGAAGTTCTCTCATCGCCTCAGTGAACTCTTCAGCGCTAGCACTGCTAGTCGCAGCCTGTTCTAACTCCCTGAGCTCAGAAACTCCCCTTGGTCGTGTCCCATACAAAATATGAAATGGGCTTTTGCCTGTACTCCGAGTCACCGAATCATTGTACGCAAACTCTGCCTGTGGTAATATCTGGTCCCAACTGCTCTGGTGTTCTGTCACCAAGCTTCTCAATAGATCTCCAAGACTTCTGTTGACCACCTTGGTCTATCCATCTATCTATGGATGATAAGCTGAACTAAATTCTATATTAGTTCCTATCTTCTTCCATAGTGTCCTCCAAAAATGACCTATGAATTTGGTATCCCTGTCCGAGACTATGCTTCTCGGCAATCCATGAAGTCTAACAATCTCTTTAACAAACAAGTTTGCGATGTGCGTCGCATCACTGGTCTTCTGACATGGAATAAAATGTGCCATCTTTGAGAACCTGTCTACCACCAAAAAAAATGGAATCTACACCTCTTTGCATCCTCCACAATCCCGAAACAAAATCCATGCTGATGGCCTCCCATGGCCTCTCAGGTATGGGTAACGGCTGATAAAAACCTGCATTCTGCTTTCGGCCCTTTGAATGTTGACAAATCCTGCATATGTCAACAAATATTATGACATTTTCTTGCATGCCTGGACAAAAATACGATTCGCTCAGCTTTGCGAATGTTTTATCGTGACCAAAGTGCCCTGCTAATCCACTGCTATGTTTTTCCTTCACCAAATTTTCCCTCATGGAGCACTTTGGAATGCACAGTTGATTGCCTTTGAATAGCAATCCATCCTGGATCATGAAATCTATCCATGGACTCCGATATCTGAGAACTGGATTGTCAGCTACCTCGTATGCCTCTCCTAAATCCATATCACCTGCATACATGTCCTTCAGATTTTCAAAACCCACAGTCTTGACTTTGAACTCCTGCAACAACAAACATTTCCTGCTCAAAGCATCAGCCACTTTGTTAGCAGTTCCTGAAATGTGTTTGATCACAAATGTGAAATTCTACATGTACTCTACCCACTTTGCATGCTTTTGGTTCAACTTATCCTGTTGACTCACAAACTGCAATGCATGATTATCACTGTACAATACAAATTCCTTGGGTATCAAGTAATGCCTCCACTTATTTAATGCCTGTATGATGGAATAAAACTCTTTATCATACGTGGAGTATTTAAGCTTTGCTTCATCCAGCTTCTCACTGAAATATGCCACTGGTCTATCCTCCTGACTCAAGACAACTCCTATAGCGTATCCGCTTGCATCACATTTCACTTGAAAGGTATTCTTGAAGTCCGGTAACACCAATACTGGTCATTCCATTATCTTCCACTTCAAGAGATTGAAGCTCCTCTCAGCCTCTGTGGTCCAATGAAAAATTTTATGTCGTTTTTTCATGGTATCCATCATCGCTGTGCTAATTCCACTGAAATTCCTGATGAACTTTCTGTAGAAACTAGCCAACCCATGAAAACTCCTCACCTCAAAAACATTTCTCGGTGATGGCCAATTCTTGATCACGTCCACCTTCTCAGGATCCATTTTCAACTCATTTGTTGAGATAACAAAACCCAAATAAATGAGTTATGTCTGTATGAAGGAACATTTCTTCATGTTGACCAACAACTTCTCCTGTTGTAGTATTCTCATCACAATGGCCAAATGTTTCAAATGTTCAGCCTTGGTCTTACTGTAGATCAATATATCATCCAGATATACGACTACAAACTTTTTGATGAATTCCCTCAGGAATTCATTCATCAGTCTCATAAAAGTACTCGGCACGTTTGTCAAACCAAACGGTATGACCAACCATTTGTACAAACCTTCATTTTTCTTGAATGTCGTTTTCCATTCATCACCCTCTCTCATGCGAATCTGATGATATCCTCTCTTCAGATCTATCTTTGAAAAATAATTTTCCCCACTCAGGCAATCCATCAGATCATCCATTCTCGGCAGTGGAAATCTGTACCTGATGGTAATCTTATTTATCGCTCTGGAGTCTGTACACATTCTCCAGCCTCCATCCTTCTTCGGAATTAGTACTGTTGGAACAACACACAGACTCAGGCTTTCTCTGACCAGTCCTTTATCCAATAAATCCTGTACCTGCCTCTTGACCTCCTCATTCTCTTGTGGCGTCAACCTATATGTTGCTTTGTTTGGAAAAATCGCTCCTGGTATGAGGTCGATGTGATGACTCACACTCCTCATTGGTGGCAACGAACGAGGTAGTTCGTCCACGACGATATCGGCGAACTCTCCCAACAGTTCCTGAATCTCATCTGGCAAGTCTTCCACTCTTGTGCTAGTCAGGACAATTCTTGGTTTTCTGACCACAAAGAATTGTGGATCTTCGTTCTTCTCCATTTCTGTGAGAAGCTCCTTCCCACTCATGAGAAGTATGGTATTGCTTACTTCCAGCTTTATCTCTTTATCCTTTATCAGAAGCAACTTATAGATTCTCCCATTCTTCTCTAGTGTATATGTGTTCATTCTCCCGTCATGAACAACATTTCTGTTATATTGCCATGGTCTCCCCAGCAATATATGACATACGTCCATGGGAATAACATCACATAAAATCTGATCATGATAATTCCCAATTTTAAACTCAACTAAACACTGTTTAGTGACACTTACCCAGTGTCCTTTTTGTAGCCACGAGACTTTATATGGACTCGGGTGTTTAGTCATTTTCAGCTCTAACTTCTCCACCATCTCGGTTGAAATGAGATTATCGGTGCTTCCACTGTCAACTATGACCTTGCATTTCCTGTCCTTGGTTGTGCAAGCCGTTTTGAACAGTCTGCTCCTCTGTACTGTGCTCTCCACCTCTTTCTCAAGTGTTAAAAGAACCTTATGCATCCCAAGCGACCTTCCACTATCTGCATCTTCGTTCTCAGCATCACGCCTTTGAGCTTCAGTGATGTGAGCTTCTCCAATATCCTTCTTCTTCTCTGGACACTCAAATGACTTGTGCCCATTCTTCCCAGATGTAAAGCGTGTGATAACTCCTCCTCTTCCTCTACCTCAACCTCTAGTACGAGGAAGTGTGTTTGCATCAGCATAATCCCATCGCTGATCCATTTGTTGTCCTCTCGGCTGAACATACGGTTGCCTCTGGGAGGTTCCGCCTCTTTCAATTTTACCCTGAGGTTTCTTCCACTCTAACGTGGGCTTCTGGAATTTCTCCTGGGAAACTGCCTTGCCTCTGGGCTGAATCCTGCCTCGCCCTCGCTGACCTTGCTTACAGCTTAGCTTCTCTTCAGCTTTCAGAGCCATCTGGTACGCATCCTCAACTGTTCGGATGGTTACCATGCTTAGCTCATCCTAAATGTCGTACCTGAGACCATTCAGATATCTCACCACTTTCTCATCATTGCTCTCTCAATGACCTTCTCTGATATTGAGCTTGTAGAACTCCTCGGTGTACTCCCTCACCGACATCAACTTCTGTCTTAGGTTCTGCATTCGCCTGAACAGTGTGATCTGGTAATCCCTCGGGATGAACTTCGCCTTCATCTTTGCGATCATTCGATCCTAGCTTTTGATCTTTTGTTTGCCTTTGGAACGTCTATCTACCTGTAGCTCATCCCACCATAAGGATGCATGTCCTTTCAACTTGGTAACAGCATGCCTTACCTTCTTGTCCTCTTCGATATCTTCATAGTCGAAGTAGGTGTCAAGAGCTCGGATCCAATCCAACAAATATTCTGCATCCAGGCTCCCTTCATAGACCGGAATGTCCATTTTGGTCTTGGAAATCATCCTGGAAATAACTTTGATCAACCGCTCTGTTGATGCATCCTCTGTTGTGACCTGTTATTCATGTCCAGCTTCTCCTTCGACGTCAGAATCACTAAGATCCCCTGCACTGACTCCGCGTATTTGCGCTGTCTCCATCTCCTCAAGCCTTTCTCGGAGATCTCTCATCTGGCGCTCCATTTCTGGATTCCCTGTCGGCCTGCCTCTTCTTCTCACCTCCCTGTCCTCTGGGTCAGTTGACTGTCTTTCTCTTCTGGGTGGCATGATGTATCTCTTCTCTACTTCAGAAAGCAAAGAAATCCTGCTCTGATACCGCTCTGACGCAACCTTCCCCACTCCTTGGAGAACGATCACTCTCACCAGGACCTTCCTTCGCTCAGGCCCAAAGAACTCAAATGTCCTTCTATCCCCGTATCGGAATATTTACCCACAGTTCTCCTCCGCGATCCCCTTGCTTGTTTATCGAGGGATCACAACTTCCCACTTCGTGAGTTCAACCATTATGCATTACCTCCCCAGTTCCTCGAGACCCGAGATATGTCAGTCAATGCTGACTTTCGTCCTCCGCTATCGGGACCTCGCTATATCGCAACTTCGCACTTCGCGACGATCAACCCTTATGGTTCCAATCACCGATACGCGATGTGCCGAAATGCTGACCTCGCGATCTCGCTCTTTCGCGTTCTCTCCCCTCGCGAGACAAATCTCTTAATCCTTTAACTCTCGAGACCCAATGTCCCAAGATCACCTATCACGTCACCACCCTTGTGGTCTGATCCGAAAACGGATCCAGAAGCCTGATAGGGCTTGAAAAATGGTCAAAAATGAAAGTGCTCGGAATGCGACGAAACCTGTGCCATTGCGTCCGTCTCGTCTTCCTGATTCCGGCGGTATATTTACTTCGTCAAACGGAGTACGTATGGAGAAGATATCGCGCTCTGTCCGAAAAGGGAAACAGGCAAAAAAGGGGGATGACTGTATAGTCCGTACAGTCCACGTGGCACGTCCGTACACCTGACGTGACAGGTCCGTACAGCTGACGTGGGCCAACCCGGAGGCGACACATGGCAGACAGGGATGACGACACGTGGCATCACTAGGATGCGACACGTGTCAGGCGGATTTGGCCGTTTGGGCGTACGGTCGGACCAGTTATGAGGTGACACGTGTCACCACTCACAGGGTGACACGTGGCAGGCTGACGTCAGCAGATGATGTGGCAGGCTGACAGGGCATACGACAGGATGACGTGGCATATGACTAGGCAGTACGACAGGTAGACGTGGCAGTTGACGTGGTGACACACGCGGGCCAATCAGAGGCCGACACGTGGCACGTTTTGGTTGGTTTTTAAGGGTGCCATGTGGCCCACTCACGGGCTGCCACGTGGCACCCCAGGATTGGTCCGTTGGTTTTATGTTTTATAAAATGGTTGTTGCGCCGGGGGGTCGAACCCGTGACCTCCCGGGAGCGAATGAACTTGTAACGACGGGCTAACCATTCGGGCGGCACATGAACCTTGTTTGTCAAATGGGCGATATATTATTTATGGTCGGTTTAAAGTTTATACGGCGGGAGAAAGGGCCTGGGCCTAGCCCCATCCCTCGGTCTGACACTCAACACATATGACCTCACAATAGGAAACGGGAGCGCGGCGAATTGATTGGCGGGTTGTTTTAACCGTCGGCCCGGGTCCTATGCGGATTCCATGGGACCCGGGGGCTACACCTACCAGAGCGCAGGGACCGTTGGAACCATTTAAAACCGTGGCCATATGGCTCGGTATATATGCGCCATGTGACCGAGATTTGGGGCCCGCGCTATGGTGCGTGGCCCTATGGCATGCCATATGACCGAGATTTGGGGGCCGCGCCCAGCATTTGGGGGCCTTATGCCCGATTTTTGAACAAAACATGTATAAAGTGGGTTTTTTGTTATCCATTTTTGGGGGATATTGGGCATTTTTGGAGGCCAGATTCTTGGAGGAAGTTGGGGATGAGAAACCAACTCCATTCCTATATAAACCAGGCCTGTTTGAGGCCAAGGGATAGTCATTCAGAGCATATTTATGCTGTTGGAAAGCCAAGCCAAAGTCAGTTTGTTGCAGGGAAGCCTTTGAGGTGGAAACGCTGTCGGATCGTTTCTGGGAGCTTGGAGCATCAGTCTTGCATGCCGTTTCTTTCATTAGGTTCTAGAGATCTGGGAGAACAAGACCAGATCAGTCTTGTAGCCTTTGGGCATTGCTGAGATGTAATTTTGAGCACTTGAGCAGAAATAAAGAAGCCTCCCCCACAAGGAAAAAGGCCTGGAGACGTAGGCAAACATTGTGCAGAACTCCGTTATCAACCTGCGTTCTTATGGTTTGCTGTTCATTATTGTTTTCAGATCTGCATATGTGTATTTGAATGTCATAATCCTCTTATTTTCCTCATTCTTTCATTAAATTCTCAAATGGTTAATGAATTCATGCAAGTTTAAAACTCAACCATAATCATTGAAAAGATCCTGCCGGATCAACGATCTACGGAATCCCAAGAAACCTCACTCCTCGCGATCTCCATGGTCAAGGTTTTCAACTCGCTTCCACGTGATATTCCGATATGTCCAAATCCATGAATCGAGTCACGCTCCTCGTGATTCCGATCGACGCCCCTCTTCACCTGGACTTCTAACTTCTTCACCTCGACTGTAGACTTCACGTCCACTTTGTTCCTTGAACAATCCTTGAATAAGAAGTGTCTCTCCACAAGACTTGTCTGTCAATCGGCGTCTAGCCTATGCAACCTTCTCACGCACAACTCTTCTCCTTCTATCCTTTGATAACTTCGAAGACCTATCTCTTCTGAGCTTCCACGGCTTCAACCCCCTTAGGAAGAAGCTCTTGCATGCACTCCTTGTGGCAAATCTTCAACAACGCCTAAGTGTTGAAGTCTTCTCAACTCTGCGCACACCTGCAACAGTAGTCTTTCACTTCCCTTAGCTCACAACCACAACTCTGAGTCTTCGTCTAGCCTGTGCCTGCCTTGCACGACTTCAATGGTAAACCTGCATTTCTTGAGGACTTAGAACAAAAGTTACCTCTACTTGAACCCTTCTGTCAACGCACTCCTTGCGGACAATTCGACTGCACTCCTTGCAAGAATTCTCTGGTTCAAGATAGAGAAACAATTGAAACTAACTCCTTGTTCTCACAGAGTTCATTTCAACCATGAAATCACATACACATCATATAAAAGAAAATGTATGACAAGAAGAAAGCAATCATGAGCATATCAACATGAATACACAGAGAGTGACACAGCCATGGAATTGAATCAAAGCTTTTCTCTATTAATTCAATGTCTATACATGGAGGTTCTTCAAACGCTTCTCTGCGTGCTCTTCTCTTCTGAATGCTTGATAATAATAATGTTACAATGATACAAAGGAGGGTGCCTATATCCATTTTCCCTCACGAATCTAAAACTATCAAATCTAGAAATAAATGTTCTATCTACTTACATTAAATCTATTAAATGCCTCATCTACCTAAAGACATGAGCTATCCACTCAACAGTCCATTTACAATATACAAGTGTGTCGTCTCTTAAATGAGTCATTTAAGATCGCGCAACAACTTCCAAGTGTTTTCCAAAATTTGTGCTGGCGCTATCCAGCTGTCTTTCGCTCGATGTGTTGGCTCGTTTGATGTGGGCGATGCTCCTGCATCAACTTTGGTTTATAAGTTTCCCTCTCCCAAACTTTAATACCTAATATACTCTATTGTGCAATCATTTTTATTTTAGTGCACCTGGTCATGGCCTGTACTATGTGAGAGGTGGTAATCTGATCACAGTGAGACCATCATTTTGAAGCTTGATCTTGGGTTTTGCAACACCCCTCACATTCATTTCAAACAATGCCTATCTTTTCGTTGAGGATTTTCTGCTCATACGCCATAGATTGTTGATGGGTTTTAGACCTAGAGTATAGCTCTGGTCTACTCTTACAAACCCTCCATGCATATTGTATTTGGGTGATTGCATTTCAATTTCCCATGGCCCCGGTTGTTAGGATTGAACCCAATGGCACTCAGACCTTGCTCCTGTGTGATGACGCAAGAGGGGATATCGAGGGTCACGATTGGTTTGTTTTCCTTGATAAATTTCAGGGCTTTAACCTAGAGAATTCTCAGGAATTCACCCTCTCATTCGACAGATGTCGAGCCATGGTGGGGGATATTCAACTTGAAGTCACAGAGGAATTTTTAAGACAAGAAACAGGTCTTCCTGCGAGAGGGCAGAAGTGGTTCAAAAATGCTAAGGTAGAAGAGGTTCCATGGAGTCTTTTCTTTACATATCTAAAGATCAATGGCTGTGACAAAAGTATGCCAGTCTCCCTACTGAAAACCCGATGGTATGGTTTTCTTGTAGTGTTTAACCAATTCATGACATGTGAAGGATGTTTTGGTTTTGTGTTTCTTTATCACCTCCGTCTGCTCATGAATTTCATAGGGTTTCCATTAAACATTCCTTATTACCTGTGGATAATCCTGTATAAAATGGCCAAGAGGTATAAGAAGAAACGTTTAGATTCAAGCCTTTTTCACCATGGTTTGATAAAAATTATGCTTTCACATCAATTGAAGTTACAGAACGATGAATGGGATTCATTTTTAACATGAAATAGTTTCACTAACCCCAACGCTGAAGAGGTTGACAAACCTATGATTGAAGAAACCATAGTTTATCCCAGAATGTTCCCTTCATCAACACAGGTCTGTGTTATGACCACCCATAATAAGCCTTTACCTGAGCCAAGAATTGTCAAGCAGACCCATGAACAAGATGCACAACCTAACGCCTCTGCAAAAAATACAAACAGACCTGCAGGCAAGTCATCTAAAGGTGATATTGATTTGGGTTTTAAAAACAAGAGAGATGAAAGGTTGATTTCGAGGAATATGTGAAACAAGTCAAACCCTCATGTGAGCTTGATCAAGACGATCGAGATCCATGAGAGCTCAGATTCTGAGATTTATATATTTCTTGCTGATGAAGACCCTCTTCCCTTCCAAACTGACCTTGATCAGTCTTACAATTTCGTGGATAATCTACTGCCTTGTCCGAAGCATAGTAAAGGGTTTACAAGTATTAAGTTTGGTAACAAATATACAGTCCACATTGGGGATGTTCCGGTACACAATAGTGGGAATTCTCAATCGACTTTCACACAGTCACAATGTGAAACTTGCCTGTTTTGGATTGACAAGTATTACATAGATATAATTATTTTACAGTCGCAAATCAAAGCCCTTACTAGACAGGTTGACCCCATAACAAATTAAAATCGTGGGCTCAAGTCTATCGTTCAGAAAAAAGGGAAACACATGAAAACTACAGGGAACATCATATTAAAAAATGTCGAGACTGCAACAACAGTAATAAATTCTGAGATCATGTGATATGATTTGATTTTTCAGTTAGAGGTAAGATTTTTTTTTATCTTAAATAGTGTTATGTTTTTTTCATTAAATAAATTATATTATTTTGTTCATTGAATAAATTAGATTTCGTTACTAAAATAGACTAGCTACTTAATCAAGAGATTCTGTAGCTAGTCTATTCTAATTTGAAATTTGCAAAATTGTGGTTAAATATATATCTAAGTTTCTCTATTTTATCTTTGCTTTTCAGGATATCTAGGAGTTTGTGGTGACCAAGTGATCTAAAGCATTTTTGGGGCTTTTTAGCCATATCTATGATCCATTTTTGTATAAACAGGAATAAACCTTTTTTAGCTTTAGAAGATTTAGTGTGATCTGGGTGGTTATATTCCCCATTTCTTTTTCTAAGAAATAGATGATTGTATCTTATCACAGAAGATAAGACAATCACTTTTCTGAAGGATTTAAAAACTCATTATTTTTTGTATTCAAACATCTTGGCTTGGGGATGAAGGTAGACAACTTATACACGAATTTGGACAGAACATATGTTTACATTTCTGCTTTAGTTATCTGTGAATGTTGTTTTCATCTATGGTTTGTTTATCTTGATAATTCAATAACTGTTGATATCTTTTGTCTTCAGAAATTATTATGTCTTCAAGATAACTTATTTTAATATAGTCCACATTTTAATGCTTCGGTTATTAAAAAAAAAAGTGATCGCTCGTTCAATTCAAATGATAAGATTTATCTTTAATTTTGTTGAGTGATTAAAAGATGGTTGTTACAGTTAGATTTATCTCATGTGTAATTGCTTGCAATCACAAATATCACAGTTATTATTTGTGTCATATTGTTCTGTCATTAAAATCCAACAATCAATATACTGTTTCGCATTTATTCCAAACAACGTAAAGGTTCACTGCAGGTTTATCTCTTGGACATGCTGGATGGACATTTCATGATCATACAAATGTCATATGCATGTTGATTAACTCATTAATAGGTTAGTTTATTTCTTTTATCGTTTGTTTGTTTTCAAAACCCTTATATGTGGTCTGGTTTTCACCATCTACATATTCTTGTTTCATAGTATATTTTGATATTTAATCTTATAGATCAATAAAGATAAAAACAGAAAATAGTTTATTTTTCTTTCTTTATCTACTTTCGTCAAAAGTGTCATCTTTTCAAAGATTTTCATGAGTACAGATTAAAACTCCCAATTTGTATATCTTGTACATAAACTAGATAAATAGATCTGTATTGTAAACATTATTTCAAAATAGTTATATAGATATGTATGTACATATATACACCAAGTAGTTAATTGTTAGTTTACTCTTTTTCTTTATTTTATTTCTTTTAGGATTGTTAGATTGGCCAACGGATCCATTAAACCCATCAGAGCAAGTCATACCAAATGGCTTGGGTTATTTAGACAACCCCGAACCAGACTCGTTCTTCCAATTGACAGATGGTCATTTTCGCCTGTCAATAGATGGCACTAGAAGGAGGGCCTAAATACTATTGAGGGCACGTTGAGGTCACAAGACTCTTTCCCCACACACCCGCTCACCTATAGTAACAAGAAGTCATTTTGACGACAACATTGCCTCTCAAAAAACAACCACATTGAACGAAAATCCACAGATTACAATTGAACCAGTAACACCAAACCCCCCAGGGTCCAACGTATAAGAAATTGTTCGTCAATCACTTCTAAGGACACATGGTGCTTTGGACCATATCAGACAACCAGGTCAGCCACTGAATCAACTGCTAGAGTTTTCTGACATTAGAGAGCAACTTGAAGGCACTGGTCTTACCCTAAATCCTACATATCCATATCACATACCCGCTCTTGTAGCCAGAGGATCTGGTATCCCACCATCACCACCAACTTCATCTCCCTCCTCTAGGGGAGAAGAATCATTGAACGAAGGCAATTCTTCATCTCAGCCTTCGACAACACCCACGCCTATGGAAAATCCGAACAATCTCGCCAGACCTTGGCTCAATCAAGATGTAGTGGCCATACCTGGACCCCAAGAAATGGATCCCTAAATTTGACCCAGATTCTAAGAGAATCTTTGAGGATCACATTAAAAAATTCATGCTAGTCTTTAGACTCCAAAGCATAGAACACGAAGATGTAGTATGTAGACTTTTTCCATACACATTTGAAGGCCATGCCTCTACTTGGTATTTTTATCAGCAACCCCACAACATTGTATCTTGGGATAGATTCGAATATTGTTTCCTTGAGAATTTTGAAAAGGACAAATCTCCCAAAGTCTTAGTCATGGAACTCTCCAGTTTAAAGATGAACCCCAAGAAAAAAATAAAATATTTTAATCAAAGGTTTCTAACATTAAAAAATCAAATCCCTACTAATTCAATGCCTACTGAAAATCTTTTTGTTGCACACTACACCAAAGCCCTACACCAGAACATAGTAATCTGGGTAAAAAGGTCTAACAAAGAAACATTATTGGAAGCCTTCGAGGAAGCAAGCCAAATTGAGAAAGATATTCTAAGCCTAAAGGACAATATCTGTAATGAGGCAGAGATTACCCCGTCTTCCAAGAAGAAAATAGAAATTCTTCCTAGACCTCCCCAAACAAAAACTCAATCAGATGGTTCAGATCTCGAAAGTTTACATAAGGTCATTCAGAAATTGTCAAATCAAGTTATAGATTTAAGGAGATCATTTGAATAAGCTTCTTCAAGAAAAGGGCCTTACAAACCCCCTTTTAGAAAGTCTTTTCCCACAAACCGACCCAACTTGAATCCTGAACGCCTAAATCTAGAAGGCCTACAGTATGTTATCCAGACAATTCTGGAAGCACATGATAACTTAGTTCTGCCCGAGATTTATGAAGACATGGTTGAACAAGAAATAGTGGAAGAGGAAGAATCCTCTCCCAACATCTTTGGGCATTTTTCAGATAGTATCTTTCAAGACAATTTTGAAATGGTGCATCCTTACAATACCAGAAACAAAACAACGAATAAATCATCTTCTGAAATTGGAACTAATGCGCCTCAAAAATAGTCTAAATAAACTGAAACTAAACAAAATTCAACAACTCCAAGTTTACAATACAATTTGATTAAAGACCTCAAAAAACTTAGAGCTAATATTTTTGTTTATGAATTACTGAAATTTCTTTTTCTTCTGCAAAAGATGCTTCAAAATATTGCAGAAAACAACAAAAATTGCAATCTCAACAATAACAAATTCGCAGAAAACAACCCTAAAACACGTTAGAAGGTCTTTGTTAAAACGACACTAGAATCCTCTGATAAAAGAGACCTTGCTGTAAAAAGCGTAACAAATGCAGATAAAATAGTTTCAGGGGATGCGACTAAAAACTAGGAAAGTTCTATTGTTAATACTCATAGAAACGTCCCACCCTTTTTGTTGACTTTTGAAATTTTCAATAGGAATGTACATAATTGTTTGGTAGATTCTGGTGCATCGTCAAATGTAATGCCTTGGTTTGTCTGCCAAAAGATCAATGTTGAAGTTCAGCCTTCCAGTCTAAAAATTATTCAGCTTGATCGGACCACTGTTAATGTAATAGGTGAATTAAAAAATGTTCTTATCAGATTATCATCTAATCCTAAAGTCCACCAAATTATTGATATTATTTTCATTGATATCCATGAAGTATATGGATTATTTTTAAGTAGAGATTGGTCTGAACAGTTGCATGGTTACTTCGCAATAGATTGGTCTCATTTGTGGCTGCCAGAGAATGGAAAGCCTAACAGAATCAAGATCAATCATGAGTGTTACCTCAAGATTACGGTAACTGATTTAAATGATGCCAATGAACCATTTACTACTTCTGCCAATTCACCTGAAATGCAAGGGATGAACACCTTTTTCGGTAACTTCATGGCTGAAACTTCTACCATTACTGACCCGGAAGAGTAGTCAGAACTCATGACATGAACACAGTGAATATTTCTACCTAAGGTGTCACATACCTCTTATGAGAATCATATCTCGTCTCTTTACTTCGATGGATCCAAATCTAAAGAAGGAGTCAGTGCAGGATGTGTTCTCATTGATCCAGTAGGTAACAAAACTTTGATTGCTTGCCGATTAGAATTTAAATGCACAAACAATACAACTCAATGTGAGGTACTCCTGCAAGGTCTCAGGAAGGCACTATATTTGAGAGTTCAGAATTTAATGGTTTTTAGCGAGTCAGAAATTGTGGTCAGACAGGTAAGAAATTCCATTTATTGCCTATCTCCACACCTGAAAAGTTATCAAGTTGAGGTATGGAATCTAATGCACAAATTTTATGCATTCAACATTAATTCTATTCCAAGATTGAATAATTTTGAGGCTGAGTTGTTCGCTAATGTCGCTTCTAAATTTTTTTCAGGAGAAGGCCTTTCTCCAAACGTGTTTTTCGTCGAGTTATTGTTCAGACGATCCATCCCAGAAAACATCACTAATTGGAGAGTTTTCGATGACGATCAATATATCATCAGTTTCTTGCACATGGAAGATACTTTCCAAGGTGCAGTTATCGATGAAGGCACCCATAACAAAAACCTCCACAATTTTATGGTAATATCAGACCCAATATCTCTGGAATCAACATCGTATCTAGTAAATTCTATCCCAAAATCTCTAGTAAGATTAGAAATTTTTTATGATTTGCATGATAAATTCCAAAAATCAGTAAATTGTAAAACGAATAGTTCTTCCTTGAGCCATGAAAAAGTGAATCTAGGAACTAAAGATAATCTACGATGCATCAATTTGGGAACAAGATGTTTTGAGAAAGAGAATTCAGCCTTTATTAAGTTGTTTAATGAATTTAAGGACGTCTCTGCTTGGACATATGATGATCTAAAAACCTTCGATCCTAACATCATACAACACATTATTCCCATGAAACCCCAGACTCAACCTTTTCAACAGAAGTTGAGAAAGATGCACCCAAAAATTGAACCAACGGTCAAGAAGGAACTAAACAAACTATTGAATGCTAAGATAATCTTCCCAGTGAGACATTACACAATGGGTCTCTAACCTTGTCCTTGTAAGGAAGAAAAGTGGCAAAATCAGACTATGTGTCGATTTCTAAAATTTAAACTGAGCATCTGATAAGGACAACTACCCTATTCCTCCGATGAAACAGATTCTCCAATAGGTATCCGGTTCTGAAAGATTATCAATGCTAGATGGTTTTTCAAGGTATAACCAAGTCCTCATGTCTCCTCCAGACCAGCTGAAAACCACTTTCTGTACTCCATGTGGTACCTACACTTATAGAAAGATGCCCTTTAGGCTTATAAATGTTGGTGCCAATTTCCAGAGAGCGATGGATATCACTTTTTGTGGTTTAATCAATCAATCTATAGTAGTCTATCTAGATGATGTCACTGTCTTCTCAAAGAATAAAGGAGATCATTTAGCTCATCTAAGATCTGTTCTACAACAATGTTGTAAGTACGACATCTCTCTAAATCCAAAAAAATCTGTCTTTGCAGTGGAACAAGGCAAGTTGCTCGGATTCATTGTATCCAATGAAGGGATGATCATTGACCTTGAGAGGGCTCAATTCATTTCAAAACTTCCTCCCCCCTCTTGCAAAAATTCTATGCAATCCTTTTTAGGTCAGATAAATTTTGTTAGAAGGTTCGTCCTGAGATTTTCGGATATGGTTAGTCCATTACAAAACTTAATAAAAAAGGATGTGCAATACCATTGGGGATCTCTAGAAAGTCAAGATTTTGACTCATTAAAAAATTCCATAGTCGAGGCTCCATCCCTAATGAGCCCTGACTTTTCGCGAGATTTCACTCTTTACACGTTTTCTTCCGATCGATATTATGCCATTGTGCTAACCCAAAAGAATGTTGAAAACAATGAAGTTTCTATTGCCATTATGAGATCAATCTTTAAGGGAGCGGAGCTTAATTATCCAACTGTAGATCAGTAGACTTACACTGTTTTTAACGAAGTAAAACATTTTCGATCTTATCTACTAAAATCTAGAACAAAATTCATTGTTCCTTACCCCGTTGTCAGAAATTTGTTAGTACAGAAAGAACTGGGTGAGAAAAGGGAAAACTGGGTCACATCCTTACAAGAATATGACCTCGAGATCACTCTAGCACAAATTGTTAGAGGCCAAGTTTTATGTAAATTAGTTGTTGATTCATCTATAAAATAGCAGAATCAAACTGATATGTTAATTGAATATCAACACAATCAAAATTATATCTACTGTGTACAAAATCCTACAAGTCCTTGGTATGATGACATCAAGTTTTATCTAATACACGGATCATATCCACGTCACCTTGATCCAAAAAAGAGGAGACCATTGAGATTAAAATATGCACCTTTCCAGCTGGTGAATGGTATATTGTTTCCCCAAAATTTTGATGGAATACTTATGCGTTGTATGGAAAGAGATGAAGCAGATAAAGTCTTATCAGAATTACATGTAGGGTAAGCTAGTGGGCATTTCGGTTGAGACACCACTGCCCACAAAGTATTAAGGACAGGGTATTACTAACCCACTCTTTTCAAAGATGCCCATACGTTATGCCGCAAATGCGTAATATGTCAAAAGGATTATGGACGAGTACAGAAGGAACCATTTTTGTTGCAACCTGTCTCGGTGGATTTCCCTTTTCAGCAATGGGGTCTTGACATTATAGGCCCAATTAACCCTACCTCCCTGCAACAACATAAATACATCATTACAACGATAGACTATTTCACCAGATAGTCTAAGGCTACACCATTAAAAGTGGTAAACACCTATAAGTTAATATCCTTCCTCAATTCAAACATTATCACTCGTTTCGGTATTCCTGAATGTCTAGTGTTTGATAATGCTTCCTATTTTTCGTCTCTCGACATGAGTGCTTTTGCTTTATAAAAAGGTATAAAACTAAAGTATTCTGCCAGCTATTACCCCCAAGGAAATGGTTTGGCAAAATCGACAAATAAAAACCTGATCAATATTATCAAGAGGATGGTTTCCGAAAGCCACAAAAACCCGCATAATGCACTATTTAATGCAATCTAGGTTGATAGGGTAACTCTGAAAATTGTTGTTGGTAATTCCTCCTTTTTCCTTGTTTATGGTAGGGAAGCAATTCTTCCACCACACATTTTCCTTCCATCTGTGTAGTTATCACAGAAGGTTCAGGAAGAATACTGTCCTCCTCTTAAAAGTCAGATTAATGCTTTGCTAAAGTTAGAAGAGGTAAGGACTCAAGCAAAACAAAAACTGGATCAACATCAACTTATTGTCAAAAGCTGGTTCAATTCCAATTCTGCCTCTAACAAGAATTTTGAGGTAGGTGATCTTGTACTTAAGTGGGACAAACCTCATGAGGGGAAAGGTGAACATACTAAGTTCCAAAACCTGTGGTCGGGACCATTCCTAATTGCTGAAAAACTAGGTTCCAGTTCTTTCCACCTGCATAATTTAGAGGGACAGCCAGACACCTTCCCGATGAATGGCCAAGCTATCAAAAGGTAATTCACCTGACAACTCTCCAATACACCTTTTGTACATACTTTTCTATTTTGGTTTCTTTTCTTTCAGTTTTCTTTTTTGGTTTGTTTTTATTTTTATTTTTGTTTATTGGCCTTTTTGAGTCAAACATGCATGTATTACAGTCTAGTTCAGAAGTAGAGAACATAATGCTTCATCTCGAAATAATTTTCAAGGGCTTTCAGAGCATCAACTACTCTGTTTTTCTGAAAACGTAGACTAGTTAAAGATGGTATTTGTTTGAGAGTCGATTTCTCGGTTTCAATTTGCATTTGAGAGTAATCACGACTATCTTTAAAAAGATCTTTATGTTGTCCCTTCTCTTAAGAAAATAAACTCAACGATGACTCCCTATCCTCAAAAATTAGTTTTATTAATAAACTATTTTCAGATCTTGATGAAGGTTAGCAAGAAAAAATTAAAGGCCTGAAAAATATTAAGTCGTGTAAAAACTGGAATTTTCAGCATCACCCCACTTTGTTGAATGTCTTTAAAACTACGTCAGTTTGTGAATAATTTCTCAAAGAGTTGTGAGAAATTTTTGTAAACCCACTGGGACACTGAACAGGTCTTCTGGTAGTGGGTAAATTCATGCATGATGCCATGACAACTTCGTCGGGGTACTGAACAGGCCCACTAGCAGCGAAGCAATGTCAGGTAAAAGAAAATTCCTAGGTATAAATCTTGATTTTGGTCATAAGCATCCTTCATTCTGAATTGAAATTTCTTGTACAAGATACAGACATTAGAGTGGGTTAATTGACATCCATTTCGAGGCTATGGATGCCTCCTGGAAGCAGTGGCCCTGTCAACAGTATTGGAGCCATTAAATTAAACATTGTGGCTTTCATTTGTGAAGTTTGTCACCAGATGTCATTCTTTTTAATGAAAGGTATCTTAAGGTGGACCAAGACATGATTATCAAAGATGCTCAAATAACCTTTCATTTTTTATTTGATTTGAAATCATTCAAATTCTTCTAACCTGTACTCGTCAGTAATACAGAGATAACTGCTTCTCCCAGCATGTTTCCATTGTTGGCAACCCAACATATTTTTAACTTTTTATATCAAATAATAGTCTATGTAGTTGTTGAATTGGGGTCATACATTTTGATGTTCTTCATGAGCGATTTTTTATATGACAATTCTAAGTTTTCAATTTTTCGTAGTGTTTTTGTTTTCATGCTTCGTTCATGACTGAAAGAATGAAAATGAACCATTAAAACTTATGACTATATTTCCACTCTATTTGAAAAGTTTATGAAAGGAAAAATGTATCCATATCTTTTTGAAGCCTTATTCCTTGCTATAAAGTTTATTTTCTTTGTTTTGACTCCTCGAATGTCAAGCATGCCTATGGATTTTTATTTGGATCAACAAAGGACCATTTAATTTAAAGCTTTGATATATTTTTGTGTGGATCTTGGTCAAGCATTCCCTTGTCACTAGACTTTGGTTTATAAGTTTCCCTCTCCCAAACTTTAAGACCTAATACACTCTGTTGTGCAATCATTTTTATTTTGATGCACCAAGTCGTGGCCTGTACTATGTGAGAGGTGGCAATACGATCACAATGAGACCATCATTTCAAGGCTTGGTCTTGGGTTTTGCAACACCCATCCCACTCATTTCAAAAAATTCCTATTTTTTCGTTGAGGATTTTCTGCTCATATGTTATAGATTGTTGATGAGGCTCGGGCCTGGAGTATAGCTCTGGTCTACTCTTACAAACCATCCATGTGTACTCTATTTGGGTGATTGCCTATCGATTTCCCATGGCTTCGGTTGTTAGGATTGAACCCAACGATACTCAGACCTTGCTCCTGTGCAATGACACAAGGGGGGATCTCGAGGGTCACAGTTGGCTTATTTTCCTTGAGAAATTCCAGGGCTTTAACCTACAAACTGCTTAGGAATTCTGCCTCTCATTCGACAGATGTTAAGCCAAGGTCGGGGACATTCAACTCGAAGTCACAGAGGAATTTTTAAGCCAAGCAACATGTCTCTCTATGAACGGGTAGTAGTGGTTCAAGAATGTTAAGGTGGAAGAGGTTCCATGGAGTCTTTTGTTTACATCTCGAAAGATCAATGGTTGTGACAAAGGTATGCCAGTCTCCCTACTAAAATTCCGATGGCATGGTTTGCTTGCAGTGTTGAAACAATTTGTGACATGTGAAGGCCATTTTGGTTTTGTGTTTCTTTATCACCTGCGTCTGCACATGAATTTCATAGGGTCTCCATTAAACATGCCTTATTACCTATGGAGAAGATTGTATAAAATGGCTAAGAGGTATAAGAAGAAACGTTTATATTCAAGCATTTTCCACCATGTTTTGATAAAAATTACGCTTTCACATCAATTGAAGCTATAGAACGATGACTGGGATTCATTTTTAACCCGAAATGTTTTCGCTAACCCCAACGCTAAAGAGGTTGACAAACCTGTGATTGAAGAAACCATAGTTTATCCCAGAATGTTCCCTTCATCTTCACAGGTCTATGTTACAACCACCCATAGTAATCCTTTACCTGACCCAAGAATTGTCGAGTTGACCCATGAACAAGATGCATAGCCTAACGCCTCTGCCAAAAATACAAACATACATGTAGGCAAGTCATCTAAAGATGATACTGATTTGGATTTTAAAAATAAGAGAGACAGAAGGTTGATCTTGAGGAAGCTGCGAAACAAATCAAAACCTCATGTGAGATCGATCAAGATGATCGAGATCCATGAGAGCTCAGATTCTGAGATTGATAGATTTCTTGCTGAAGAAGACTCTCTTCCCTTCCAAACTGACATTGATTAGTCTTACAATTTTGTGGATAATATACTACCTTGTTTGAACCATAGTAAAGGGTTTATAGGTATAGTCCACATTGGCGACATTCTGGTACACAACAGTGGCAATTCTCAATCGACTATCACACAATCACAATGTGAAACTTGAATGTTCTGGATTGACAAGTATTACACCGATAAATTGATTTTAAAGTCACAGATCAAAGCCCTTACTGGATATGTCAACCCCTTAACAAATGAAAATAGTAGGCTCAAGTCTATCATTCAAAAACAAGGGAAACACATGAAAACTATAGGGAATGTCATATTAAAAAATGTCGAGCCTGCAACAACAGTAATAAATTCTTAGATCATGTGATATGATTTGATCTTACAGTTAGAGGTAAGATTTCCTTTTATCTTAAATAGTGTTATGTTTTGTTCATAAAATAAATTATATTATTTTGTTCATTGAATAAATTAGATTTCGTTACTAAAATAGAGTAGCTACAGAATCAGTAGATTCTATAGCTAGTCTATTCTAATTCGAAATTTGCAAAATTGTGGTTAAATATATATCTAAGTTTTTCTATTTTATCTTTGCTTTCTAGGATATCTAGGAGTTTGTGGTAAGCAAGTGATTTGAATCATTTTTGGGTCTTGTTAGCCATATCTATGATCCATTTTTGTATAAACAGTAATAAACCTTTTCTAGCTTTAGAATATTTAGTCTGATCTGGGTGGTTATATTCCCCCTCTATTTTTGTAAGCAATAGATGATTGTATCTTATCACAAAAGATAAGACAATCACTTTTCTAAAGGCTTTAGAAACTAATTATTTTTTGTAATCAAACATCTTGGCCTGGGGTTGAAGGTGGACAACTTATACATGAATTTGGACGAAACATATGTTTACATTTCTGCTTTAGCTATCTGTAAATGTTGTTTTCATATATGGTTTGTTTATCTTGATAATTCGATAATTGTTGATAGCTTTTTTCTTCACAAATTATTATGTCTTCAAGATAACTTATTTTAATATAATCCACATTTTGATGCTTCAGTTATTAAAAAAAAATAGTGATCACTCATTCGATTCAAATGATAAGATTTATCTTTAATTTTGTTGAATGATTAAAAGCAGGTTGTTACAGTTGGATTTATCTCATGTGTAATTGCTTGCAATCACAAATATCATAGTTATTATTTGCGTCCTATCATTCTGTCATTAAAATCCAACAGTCAATATATTGTTTCACATTTATTACCAACAACATAAAGGTTCACTACAGGTTTATCTCTTGGACAGGTTGGATGGACATTTCATGATCATAGAGATGTCAGATGCATGTTGATTAACTCATTAATAGGTTAGTTTATTTCTTTTATCATTTGTTTGTTTTCGAAACCATTATATGTGGTTTGTTTTTCACCATCTACATATTCCTGTTTCATAGTATATTTTGATATTTAATCTTATAGATAAATAAAGGTAAAAGCTAAAAATAGCTTATTTTTCTTTCTTTATCTACTTTCGTCAAAAGAGTCATCTCTTCATAGATTTTCGTGAGTTTAGATTAGAAATCCCAACCTGTATATCTTGTACATAAACTAGATAAACAGATTTGTATTGTAAACATTATTTCAAAATAGTTATATAGATGTATGTACGTATATACACCAAGTAGTTAATTGTTAGTTTACTCTTTTTCTTTATTTTATTTCTTTTGGGACTGTTAGATTGGCCAACAGAGCCATTAAACCCGTCAGAGAAAGTCATACCAAACGGCTTGGGTTATTTAGACAACCCTGGAGCAGACTCGTTCTTCCAATTGACAGACGATCATTTTTGCCTGTCAACAAGTATAGAATACATTGGTGAAATCTGGCACTGTTTGGTCCCTTTATTGCCACATTGTTATACATATTATATACAATTTTTCATAAATTCCAACAGGGTAGTATTGTTCCGTAATAGCATCCCTAAAAGAACCCCAAGTGGGAGCGATTGTAAATAATGTAGATCCCTTTGTTTCCTTTTTCTCATAGAAAGTCTCCCACCAATATTTGACATGGGGGACGACAATAAAGAGTGAAAATGTAATATTCTCTCTATTGAAAATGTTATGGACATAAAATGCCTGTATAGAAGGTTTAACCATTTATATACAACATATTCATCTATTTGACCTCCAAATATAGGAATATAAAAAATTATTTATACCTTGAAGGGGGTAGCTCCTGCACTCAAGGAAGATGTGTTGCATGTTGGTAGTTGTCGAAGGATTTGTGAAAACTTATCCATGATCTCGTTCCTCTGTTGTGTGAAGGATTCCTCAAGCAATAGTTTAAAGGGATCTCCTTCGCCATCGTCTCTCTTTTCTTCCCCCATGGGCGGTCGTCGAGTTTGATGAGGCCAATATTGGAAAGCCTCAATTGGTTCAAGTCCCAACTTCTTATACATTGACCTCATTGAGTACATGCACATAGAAACAAATGAAGAGCATATCACTTTGATACCACTAATCCATATTTATGAGCAGAATAGAATGAAAAATATATATATAACATTAACAAAGATATAGAGAGAACAATAATCGAGATACAATAAAACTTAACTTCTATTCAATAAATAAATATTCTGAAATTGTAAAATGCAGAATGAAACAATCTTTCTCGAATGGTGGTATCCAATCTCTGAGAAGAGTTGTGGCGGTTACGCACATTTGTCTGATCCCATTACAATGAGACATATAGGAATTTTTTAGCATCAAGAAGTAATCATAAAACCTTAGACATCAAAAAACCTAACCCTAGGATATGAAGCACCAAAATTCACGTGGGCCCTAATGGGGTAAGTTGGTACATCAACTTCCTCGGGTCATAACTTTTGCATATGATCTTTGGTTTAGGTGCACGATAACCCATTGGAAAGGTCTATATGAGCACTATAAATTATTCCATCACACTCTGACTCCATATATAATGTGACTATGGAGGGATTAATAAATGTTGTTTGGGGTGTCAAAACAACTAAAAATGTTTAGAACTCGAAAATATAGAAAAAAACTACCAAGATGAAAACTGAATGTGAACTAGTTAGAAGAGGTGGGTGGCCATCGATATCCACTTGTATCATGGAAAATGTTTTGGGAATCATGTAAATGGGTGGTTACTCAATCACTTCTTTCAGTATTGAATACTACAAAATATTTTACTCTATACTCAAATAAATATTTTTCCATTCCTTTCCACAAATTTTTAATTTTACTTCATTTACCATTTATTACACAAGCAAGTCAATAGGGTTCTAACATGATAATATTTTGATCGTATTTTTTTCACCTATCAGATCAATTTTTAGGTATAAGGGAGGCCTATCATTCCAAAGTAGACTCAATAACCCATCAGAGGAAGGCACTTGGTCTAAATTTCTTAGTAGACCATAGGGCTATTTTGTCCCCATTGGAGTTGATGTTTGTACCATATTCGATCCTAACACCAATATAGAAGTTGGTAAAGGTTATAAGGCCATAAATGGACATCATAGAAACATAAAGTGAGCTTCCAAAGATCATGGACCAAAATAGCTAGCATACCGTGAGGTACCCTAATGCGACTAGCAGAAAAATCATGCCCTCAGGGGATAATGTATAGTTTAAGGTCCTTGGTTCTTATCTGAATCTAGAACATGGCAAATAATGATCCCAAAGGACTTAAAATATTCCAGTAAAATATTGTATCATTGGAGCAGAGCTTGGGAACCAAGCGTTAGTAGAGGTGCGAGGCTTGATCATCAAATGACTATAAGAGAGGAATATCTATGGTGGACGATAAATTTCACACCTTAAATATACACAAGATATAACAAGAGTAATGGGTGCAAAAATGGTTTCGGTATACACACGTCACAAATTGAATGGAATTTCCTGACAAGAGAACGGAAGGAAAAATCACCTTCATTAGTTTGTGATAGTGGTATTCTGGTTTTTCCCAACCACCTATCTACTCGTGATAAATTGCACACCTATTCGCTCACTTAGAGAAACTGAAAGTTGACTCAATAGTGCACTAGGGACACTTGAAAGGATCACATATAACATGTCATGTTAACATTTTTTTCATCAGAGGAAGTCTGATATTTCCATGTATATAAAGGGTCCCTTCGGGGACTCCTATCAACATATAGATCACATCGACATGTAGTATGGTCTAATGCCACATAACCACCAACATGGACCAATATGAAGCTACCATGTATCCATGGGACCATGATGAGGTCATCATTTTGTCACTCAAAATTTCACTCCCTCCCTAAACTTTCAAAGGAACCAAGCCACTGGAAAGCTGACATGTGTTCATAGAAGGCATGAGGAAGGATATTTAAACTAGGTGCAAGATACAACGATTATGCACCAAATTAAATGATTCATAAGATAAAACACATCATGATATTTGGCCCCACGTCTTGGTGTCCTTACCAATTATTACACTGTTACTTGAAGTTGATAAAGGAAAAATATCATTGCCTCCACAC
>JZKD02S1672753.1:1414002-1443385 GCA_000966675.3 Picea glauca
GGTTTCTTTGGTTATCACAATATTCAAATTACAAAGAAAAAAATAATTAAAAAAAATACATATGTGACCGAATGGGGGTCATGTGCATATAATGCTATGCCCTTCAACTGGAATATTTCCTCGATAGTGTTTTCTAGGGTGGTAGTTATAACTTTTTGAGAATATAACCATAAGTCTATTGAAGTATACTTGGATGATTGGAAAATGTACAACCTGCTTAAGGGTTAGATCGTCAACCTCCAACTCTTGTTACATAGGTGTCGGCAGATGCAATTGTCACAAAACATCAATAAATGCATCTTTTGTATATCGCTCGATGTAATATTAGGATACATAAAGTGTAAAGAGGGGTTGTTGGTGGATCCCACCAAGATTGCAGTGATTTCCATCTTATCATTTTTTAGTACAATGTTGATGTTGTGTTTTACTTTGGGGCACATTGTGTATTATTGGTGGTTCATCAAAGGCTATGCATGTTGATTAAAGTTGGTTGACATTGATGTCAACCCTTGAAGAAATCCCCCCAACACGAAGGTTTGGGTAATGGACCCAATATTTTTTGATGTAAATATGACTCATCATTGTCTTTTCATGGTTGATAAGAAGTAAATATGGATGAACTCCAAAGCGATCCCCTTATGGTGAAAGCCCTCATGGGAAGACTCTTTGTGGAGCAAGAGAACCTATGCTTAATTGTCGAATAATGAGATGAAGGACAATGAATTTGTCAAGTAAACTATCCTAGATGGATAGTGCTTGTCATTCCATTTTCGGGGGTATGTGGAAAGTCACATAGCTCCTCACGGTTAAAGAGTTACGGCCATGAGAAGTTGAAGACCCCAGTTTTGGGTAATGGACCCAAGTTTATTTGATGGATAACAGTATGAGTTATGATATAATTTTAGATAATACTATATGATATGGATATTTCATTTCATTCCATTTTTGGTGGTATGTGGAATGTCACAAAACTCCTCACGGTTTGAGAGTTATGGCCTTATGAAGGTGGAGGACCCTCATATATCATCTAGAAGCCCCAAAAGGTCAAAGTAGTCAAAGTGGTTTAATAGATTTTAAATGGTAAATAATAAAGTGAAGTAATGAGTGTATTATAATTCAAAGTGAATACAAAATAAACTATTTGAATAATAAACTTAATGGAGAAATTAGAAGTGGGTTAACCCTAAAATAAGGAAAGTGGGGCCAAGTGACCTAGAAGATGTTTTTAAGGAAGCTACTTGAAGAGTATAAATAAGAGGCAAGGCTCTCTCATTTTAATCACACTTGAGCATATTGAATATATTTAGGTTTGTGAGGTAACCAAGGATATCTAAGCCAAAATTCTGAGGGAAAGTGAAGAAAATAAGGCCGAAATGCAAGGAAGGATAAATTCTTTTGATGATGCTTTCTAAGGTATGTTATTTATAGGTCATCTCACCATTTTCACTATAAAAAGATTTCTATAATTCTTCAAACCCTTAAATTGATATTCCATTGAGACAACATATCCAAATATCTATGGTAAAAATTTCATCTTGTGGTTCATTGTATTTTTGGAGTTACACTCTGTTGAAAATAGGGTTTGTGGTTAGTCCTGAAACTAGTCAAAAACATGTGTTTCGAGTAAAAACGTCATAAATTCTTCATAACGGATCCAAATTCCGTGAAGAAAAATGTGTTGGTTAGTGTACAGTATTTAGTATTCTATGTAACCATTTCAAATCAATTCAACAAATATTCTATGTGGGGCACGCTCTACAAGGTCACTCTCCAGAATAAGCCATAATTCAGCAAGGCATGCCATTTTTTCTATAACTCCTTTTCTGAGAGGTTTCAAGTAGTGAAAGCTAGAGGAATTGCACAAAACACACTGAATCACATTGTGTATCAGTTTCAGATCTTTATATATTATAGGTACAAATTTATTATTACTTCAAGTTAGGGTTGTTGACTAATCCAAAACTAGGCATGTGAGACTAAAGAAAAGTTTGATGAAAATGCTAGTCTCTTGTTGTTGCAGTTAAGGAAGGTTTGAAGGAATGTGATCATATACACTAGGTATATTACAGAGCTACAAATCAGATTTGGATGATGAAATTGATGAGGGATTTTGGTTGAGGTACATGTTGAGTACTTGGTTGAGACAAGTAGTTGATGAGTTGGCACATGCATGAGGTGTATAGTTGATGATGTTGGTACATATTGATGACTCAGATTTGATGAGTAGTTGATACATGATTCATACATACTTGGTAGATGATTGATGCACTTGTTTATGGTACATGTTGATTACAAGTTGAGGTACAGGTTGATGCATGGTTAAGATTTGTTGGTACAGGTTTACAACGGTATATCTCATAGAGACATGTTGACAATGGTTCCATCATTCTAGTTCTACTTCAGGGTGGAAGGATGAGTAAAGGGAAGGTGGTTGTAGCCACCTTTTGATTGTAGCAGAAAAACATAGGGGGTTGTAGCCTCCTTTTGGTTGTAGCCAGAGAATTAGGGAGTTGGAGCTTCCCTCAGGTTGTATGTAACGATCCTCCTGGTTATGACGACAAACCTCTTAAAAAAAGTGCATTTTTTTTGTGTGTGCGCATGTGTACAAGGGTAATAAATACATTCGACTCTGCATCACCTCATGACGATGAACATGATGCATGCACTGCAACCACAATATAATGACTTAAGACACGTCGAGCTTCCGAAAGCAAGGAATGACAATCAACCCACAACATAAATAAGACTGACTACCCATCCATCCTACCCTGCAATGGTTAGGACATCCAAGACACATAAGAAATGCTCAATCCCAGGTTCCGATCGATTTTAACCATTTAAGGTCTTAGGGATGGTGACTATTCTAAGGAACATGGAAGTGTCTACATCCCGCCGGACACCAGTAGACCAAGCTTACACGCTAAGGACCACATTGTTATCACTGAAATTTCATCCGCACATGGTTATAAGAAATTAGCATTGTCAAACAATGATGAAGTCATCCATGGACCTGAATTAACACCAAAGAATCCATAAAGGGTAAAAAAATATACAAAGTAGTGAAAAATTGAAGGGCGTTATGAAGACACTGGGCGCGTGTGCACATGCGTAGAATAGAAACACAGAAATCATGCACATGTGAATGATGCGTGAATGTTATCGAAAAAAGATGCGCACCTGAGAAACGACACATTTATGAGAGTGGTCGGCCTTCCACCCACTTATGGTTCATCTTCCAAGCCGATTTGACACTCAAATATGGACTGGATTCGACTGGATGGATGGTGAAAGACCTAGAAATGCCTTAATTAGCCTCTTTTCACACTATAAACTAGTTGAACAATAGCTCAAAGGAATGCTATAAAAAGGCCATGGATACACTTCATTTTTCAAGGAATTCAAAGCAAAGTTATGCTGCCATCATTCTCTTCAGGACTCCATCCTTGCCAAGAGTATATTTGTGCCATTGCATTGGGCAATCCATCTCACCCCTTGAGTGGATTAGCAAAGAGTTCTTTCATCATTTTCCATTTTTATTTGTTGTAAGAAGAGCTTGCTTGTGGGGGTCCAAGAGCCCTCCCTTGGAGGAAGAAGGGACTCATAGTCCCCTTGCTTCTTGGTGTATTCTTTCACTAATATCAGCCTTATCATTGGTGACATGGGTCTCATTGTTATTTTTGTTTCTATGTCTCTATGCTCATGAATTTAGTTGTTATTACATTTCTTAGTTTAATTCTTAGTTGTTGTTTTCTATTTCATTCCCTAACTCTTTTCCTTGCAGCTCTCCTTCTCAGCAGACCCAACTGAGCTTGCAAGCACCTCTATTTTGCTCACTAAGGTGATGGAAGAGGCGCAACAGATTGGCGACTCCACTGGGGAAAGGTATCAATTTCCTACCCCATTTTGGTTTTTCTTGGCCTTCTTTTAGTTTCTTTAACTTGCAGGTGCACTAAACGGCCTAGGCCGACTTGCCAATCAGCCAATTCCAAGTTGAATTGAGAGAAATCCATCCAGATTTTTCATTCTCGGTCGTGTGTCATATATGCACGAGTCTTTAGGCACATAGACGTGCATCATGCACACCTATGCCTAAGTTACAGTTATGTTCTGTGCACGTGTGCTTGTTGACTTTTCTCTATTCATGCACATGCGCTCTGTGCACCTATGTCTCCATTGAGACCCGCGCATTTGTGCAAAAATTCACATTGTAAAGTTGTTGAGATGTGGGGAAGACCATTTTCCTTCTTAAAAATGATTTCAAGCATGTTTTAAAGCTGCACCACACTTAGTCCCCTCATCATATAAAGGGGTTAGTCAAAAACACATAGGCACTTAGGAGGTTAAAATCAATTTCCTCTCTTTGCTTTCATTTTTCGCCACATGGATGGCCTGTTTTGAATCACAAGATAAGTTGGGAATCATTTTTAATCACATTTAACTTGCATTGGGACTAGAAGTTGAATAACAATCGCTTAGTATGCTCTTCTCTCATGCCTCCAAGCGATCTTGAGAATCAGAAAAAGATTGTGAAACGATTCCATCTCCCTTAAGAAGATTAAAACCTTTAGGGGAGGACAACAACCCTTCTTGGGACTCCTCTTAGTTTAATTTTTCAAACACATCTTAATATTGTAATGGGCCCATACATGCCCATATGATACAAAGATAGGATAGTGTTGAAATTTGCTTTCTTAGATCAAATCACTAGGGAAGTTTAAAGGTTTTGTAACGGACCCATACATGCCCACATGATCAATCTAGGATAGTTTCAAATCTTTTCTTAGATTACATCACAATAGGGAGTTAAAGTGATAGTAATGGACCCACATGTCCCCATGCTAGTTTCCTAGGGACTTTTGAATTACGCAGGGTTGTACCAAAGACACTTAGTTAATTAGGTAATGAAACACTTGTAAGGACCAAGAGAAGTCCACATGCAGCAAGGTGACATCTAATTCACTAAAAATTAGCACACTTTCACTCACACACAAAAGTCACTTATCACTCACATAGCTTCTTCTTGAAACGTGGAGGTCAAAGTAAGTTTCCTCCAAAGGGATTTTGAAAACACTCCACCCTTTTCTTGACAAAACTATCCACTCCCATTTTAATCATCGAGGTTGGTTTACACCCCCAACCTCCCAAAACAACTACACCTAAAATCTTTCTAAAAGCTCACTAAGTTTTCCTCCACAGGAGGTGCCAAAAGGAATTTTTTAGTCTAGCTAGGATTTCGGGGATAGGCATCCAAATAACTCCCTATTATCTGGTTCTCACATTGTCAAAACCATAGAAGTTGTCAAATAGGGAACTGAAAATCCTCCAAGTCAAGTGTTCCTAACACCATAAGGTAGGGAGATACCCGTGAAGGGTTGAAGGCCGAGGTACGACTGTTCTGTACATCCCCCCTTGAGCCACCCACCTCTTGGATGGGATCTAGCCCATGACCCATTTCTTCGGCCAAAAATCTAAATGCCGCACTTTGACCGAGGTACCTAGTGACAAAATTTTAGGACATCTACCCAGGTGGAAATTGTGGGTTGCAATTGTACCTTGATTGGATTTTGTGTGGATATTGGGAAATATTGCCAACTCTTTCGGGATATGCCCCCTTTACCCCTTATTATAACCAATTATTTCATCCTTCACTAGTTTCTCTTCCAGTGACTTCAGACCCCACTATTGAGTACTATTGAAAGGTCCAGTGTTATTTGAGAGGAAGGACGTTACATATTCTAGGACATGAGCATTTGATTTCTTTTGATTCCCCACGCAGACAAAACCCACTTACCCACATATATGCTTCTTTTTCAAAAACATTTTATGTATGATGCACCTCTGATTACAGTTTTATTTGGATATATATATTCTGTAACATTCAATGCAAAGGATCTTATTTATATATTACTCTCACCACTATTTGCACACATTCACATAGCTAGTCGGACATCATAGGGGACCCACAGAACCCCCGTTGTTCACGACGCTTGCTAAACCTCCCTCATATCTTACGGGGAATGTCTGGTCTTGCCCACTCATTGGCACCTCCTTCACACACTCCTGTGAGTGCTACTATGTTAGGATCAGCTTTGCTTGGTTCTACATTACTTGGGTCCACTTCCGAAGGTCATCCATTCAATTGATCTCCTCTACACAGAAGCATGGGACCAACTTCCTCTCAAGGAGGAAGCACCAACCCACCTAGCCCCCTCAAGGGCCAGGTTCACAAAACACTCACACCATGGCTGGAGCTAATCCTCCCCCCCCCCACTGCAGATGCCATATTTGGCCTCTCTCAACATACTGGATCTTAGAAAACTCACCAATGATCCTATATTGCATGCTCCCACATGGCCTACAATTCCCACCAAACTACCTTCGGACATACCAAAGTTTGAAGGAAAGGCAAGCGATGACCCTGCCAACCATGTCATGACCTTTCACCTATGGTTCTCTTCCAATAGAATTATGGATGATTCCATTAGAATGTGATTATTTCAATGCACATTCACTGGCCCATCATCCAAATGGTATGTAGAAGAAAAATCAGGGTCTGTTAGCAATATTTCTTGCAAGGGGGGCTAGAACACAGAAAATGGGTTAAAAACCCACTTGTCCAAGGTTTCAGATGATAATGTGCCCAATATAAGTCATGAGCAAGTTCGAGGGGTCCAGATTGGAACGCCTAGATCAACGACGCATATTGGATTCTGGACCCCCCTTTCCTTTCTACCTTTAAGCGAAGGGGGGGGGTCCGGAATCGGGGGCGCACCTTTTCGACGGCTTAGATTAGCACGCCCGGATCAACGGCGATGGGAGCAATTTCGGACCCCCATCGCCTTTCTACCTTTAAGCAGAGGGGGGGGTCCGGAATCGTGGATGCAATTCTCCAACGGCCATGATCGAGGCACTCGGATCAATGGCTCAGGCACGGCCCCGACCTTCTCAGCTGCCTTATCTTTAACCCGTGTGGGCCATATTTTCGTCATGACATCTCCCCGTTCGCCTTTCCCTTGCCGCCATGTGTCAACATTCACCCCTCTCTCACACCTCCATATGGCCTTTCCCTCGTCTCATCACCTATTTACCACCCACCATGTATCCCTTTCACTCCATGTCAGCCTCTCACTACGATTAGACTGCCACGTTTAGCCTCTCACCGCCTCTGACCACCTCTCATCGTTCTTGCTTCGTCCTTGCGGTTGTGGCCCCGTCATTCCGTAGCCTTGCCCCATTTCCTGTGTTGGCCTCCATACCCATCCCTCAAGCTATTCAGTTATTCCAGGTGGCAACGTGAGGGGTCTCCCATATCCCGAAGTGATGAGTTGGCGGGGTCATCCTCAATCCCAAGAAGCAGTTATTGAAGCAGTTGGTGGTGGTTAGACATCGTCTCCGCCATAATGGGAAAGTCCTGCATGGGATTAAAGGCACGTCGATTCACCGATAAAATTATCAAAAGATCGATCGCGTCTGCAATAAGTTGCACGGTTATTCAAAGATTACGGCTGCAGAGTGTCAGAAGCCATGCAGACGCAAAGCCTTCAATGCAGTATCTTGGTTCTGTTGTTGTTGTTATTTTGAGTATATGTAGGCATTTTTTCCATTTTTGTATCTATCGATGGTAGAGCTAAGCTCCCGACTGTAAAGTTTCAGTGAACATTCTGGTTTCTTGGTTATGCCTCTGTGTTTGAGATTTCTTGGTTTATAACAAACAGTTTTCTTTTCCCATCTATGTTTCGTCTCATGCTGGGGAGTCCACTATCGAAAGATTCGCGTGGATTTAACAATCTTGTTATAATAAAGGATTTGTTGTGACATTGATGTGCCCTCTGGTGTTATGTGTTTGAATATAAGAAGATCTTTTGTTTGAATTATTTCTTCTTCAGTCGGTTGTGAACTTGACGTTTATGACAGACGCTTGCACTCTTCTTATGAAGTCTTCCCCCTACTCACCCTTTATTGCAACTCATTGTTTGAAGTTTATCAAGACCTCACTTGTTCATGCATGTCTGGTCTAGTTTCTGAGTTGAGGCTACTGTTTCGAGTTTGCCTCCATTTGATCACCCCCTTTCAAACAAATCATGACATTAAACTAATGGGTGTCGGGCTCTGCTCCTGCTAGCATTCTAGGGGTGACTTTCGGCTCCAACATTTCTGGCACCGTTGTCGGGGACGAAGTTGAATATTTTCCCCAGGATTGAACGACAAAGATCAACTGATTCTGAAGGTGCATCAGATATAAGAACTTGAAGATTGCTACTGTGCACCTGGCGACTCCATTGTGACGACTCCACTGGGAAGAACTTGCTCTATCAACTGTGGCTTCGAGAGGTAGACACACGAGATCTAACTCGCACTTGCCTTTAGCTACACCAGAAGCTGACGCGGAAGAAGTGCATAGAAAGGGAAAGGGAGCTGCAAAGGAAGTTTCCGTCGATGAAATAGGTAATACACCCTCCCCTTCTATCAGAACTCCATTTTCTTATTCACAGCTTCCTAGTCGTCCTTCTTCTGAAGTCCCCCGTTCTCTAAATTTTGGGAGTGTTCCTGCTGAGTTTTCCCCTCCTGATCTAGGATCAGAAGGAGAGATCCTTGTCACTCCCCTTTCCCTGGAGGTCTTGCCTCATCACAGACCTCAGCCTTCTGAAGGTTTCACCACCCCTCCTATTACTGCTGCACAGAAAGAAGTGTCTGCACACTCAGGTCCTTTAGATTTCTCTTTGTTTTCTCCATTGTCTCCTCCAAGGATCTCTGTTACGACATCTCCCATTCATACTCCTTCTCCTCGGAGTTCTCCCCTACCTAATATTCCTATGGCAGGTGTTAATCCCCCTCTGAATAGAATGGATGCCATAGTTGCTGCCAGATATGCTCCTTTGATTCTACCCCAGCCTCTGAACCCTCTCCCTGCTAGAGACTATTTGAAATACATGCCCAAGTTCAGTGGGGAGGGAGATGTAACTGCTGAAGAGAACCTAGCTTCCTTTTACAGCTATGCATAAAATCTGAATATTGAGAGTGAAGATGTCTGGATGAGAGTCTTTGTCCAGAGCCTGGATGGGGAGGTGCGAAAATGGTTTCGGGGACTAGCCCCTGGATCTATTGCTGGCATTGAAGCCTTGGATAATGTTTTCCTGAGGCAGTGGGGAGACAGAAAAGTCTATATGTATTATATGACAGAGTTTGGGTCTCTGAGGAAGATGCAAGGAGAGTCTGTCTCAGACTTCTCAGAAAGATTTAATAAAATGTACAACAAGATTCCTGCAGAGATTAAACCCTCAGAGGCCTCTGCTCAAATTTCCTATGCTGGCGCATTTGAACCTGACTTTTGTCTCGTGTTAAGGGAAAGAAGAGACACCTATTTGGCTCAGATACAATATGTAGTTGTAGAGGTGGAATCCAACATACTGGCAACTGACAGACTGAGAAGCTAGGCTGACACAGACAGAAGAAAGGACAAGTCGAAAGCCTCAACTTCCGGCACATCACTACCTCACTCTCAAGTAAATGACCTGACCCGAGCTATGAACCTCCTCAAAGAAGAGGTGGAGAGATTGAATGTGGAAAGGAAACAAATGTATAAGGGACCTCAGACCATTGAGAATAGAGGAGGTTTCATAAGAACAAATAATTTTGCTCCTCCAACCATGCACAGAGAGAAGAAAAGAGATATAGATGATCAAAAAATTCAGGCTCCCTTCCAGAAAAATTTTGTAGCTGATGAAGAAGAAAGAGAGGCAGACGAGCCTGAGCCCAAAATCCACTCTCTAGAAGTCACTCCTCCTTTCCCTCATCTCACTCAGACTGCTTATGAAGAGTCTCTCATGGATGGTCAACTGAATGAATTGAGCAAGGGAGACAAAGCCAATGGCAGTAGAGGCAGATACAATCTGAGGTCTGACAAAAGAGAAGCAGCACCTAAGGTTCCTGAGTCATCCACCAGAATCGAGAAACCTACTAATGACGTAGCATACAGAGGTAAGAAGGCTCAACCCCTCTCCCCCATCGTCCATAATCATGTTCCTGAATTAGAGAAATCCCAAAGCCTATGTCTTCTTTCAATTTCGAACATGAAATTCAAAAAGTAAGAATTCCTGTGCCACTTACTGAGCTTATTAAGCATGGGGAATTCAAAAAATGCTTCTCTGAGCTGTTAAAATCCGAAGCCTCATATCCCCTCAAAGACTCCATAAACCTCCAGGATGAAAGGCCTGCAGTTATCCTAGGTCCCATGGTAGAAGATAGAGATGATTCATCCCCTCCCTTCTACACCTCCCGGAACATACACAACAAGGTACTGCATAACTGCCTTATGGACTCAGGGGCCTCCCACAAACTCATGCCCAAAGCTGTCATGGAATAATTAGGACTGGAAGTCACCCGAGCCTATCACGACCTCTACTCTTTTGACTCTAGGAGGGTGCAATGTTTGGGATTAATTAAGGACCTAGTAGTCTCTCTATTTCAGCTACCCATGAAAAGTATGGTCATGGATATCATGGTAGCTGATGTCCCCCCTAAGTTTGGCATGTTGTTGTCAAGATCCTGGATCAAGAGGCTTGGAGGAACGTTACAGATGGATCTCACATATGCCACCATTCCAGTCTTTGGGGAGGAACATAGGAGACTGTACAGAGAAGCCCAGCTAGCCTACATTGTCAGTGACGAGGCAAACCCTACCAATCATCCCATCTATGCCTTGGACACCGATTTAGGCTCCAGTTTACTACAGCTCACCCACACCCCTGAGGCCTCTTTGCAGATTAGAAATCAGCCCATCCTCAATCAGGAGACCTCCCCTCCAACTTCCTCTATTTGGAAGATGTTCTTTGATGGAGCTTCCTCCAGTATGGGTGCTGGTGCCAGAGTGATATTTATATCACCTTGTCATGAGACCAGCTCTTTGTCATACAAGTTGGAATTCAAAGTCACCAATAATGTGGAAGAGTATGAAGCTCTGGTTCTGGGATTAAGAGCTGCAAAAGAAATGGAAATCAAGGATGTGGCTGTGTTTGGTGATGCAGAGCTGATTGTCTAGCAGGTAAAAAATGTTTATCAGACTAAGCATCCTCGGCTCAGGAATTACAGGAACGAGGTATGGGATCTTGTTGAGGATTCCTTCCTGGCCTTTAACATTTCCTACATTCCAAGGGAGGAAAATGCCTCGACCGACTGTTTGGCTTTCACAGCTAGTGTGCTCGAAGTTCCTATGCTTCCCACCACCAGGTCCGATGTGGAAATAAAATACAGACCTTCTATACCAGACAATGTCAAGCATTGGAGGGTGTTTGAAGATGATCAAGAAATTGAGAGATTTCTCCAGTCCATTGATGACTTTTCCACAATGCGCATAGATGAGGATCATGAAGAGGAAGACGACCATCACCCTGGGGAATTTGTGAATAGAATTGCTGATCACCAGATCATTCAGCTACTGGGAATTCACATTCCGAGAGGACTTATCCCACTAGAAAGATTGTTCGATGGGAATGATGTGGCAGTAAAGGGTAAGGTTTCAGGTGATGATGATGACATAGATGAATGCAACATAGGCACACCTGAGGAGCCAAAGTTTGTCATGCTGTCAAGAAGTTTGACCGAGGAGCAGAGGGCCGAATATACTAAGTTGCTGAGGCAGTTCACTGATGTGTTTGAATGGACCTACGAAGACCTCAAAACGTATGATACATCATTCATCGAGCACAAGATCCCACTGAAAGAGGATGCTAAGCCATTTAAGCAAAATCTGAGACAGATAAACCCCATGCTGCTACCTGTCATGGAGAAGGAAGTGAAGAAGCTGTTGGATGCCCATATCATCGTCCCCTTGAGATACTCTGAATGGGTGGCCAATTTGGTCCCGGTGAGAAAGAAAAGTGGGGAAATCAGACTCTGCATCGATTTTAGGAACCTGAACATAAGCTCCAGAAAGGACAATTATCCCTTACCTGACATGGAACACATTCTTCAGAGGGTAATTGGTGCATAAAGGATATCCATGATTGATGGTTTCTCTGGATACAATCAGATATCAGTCATGCCTGAGGACAGAGAGAAAACATCATTCACCACTCCTTGGGGCACATTCATGTATGCCAAAATGCCCTTTGGGTTGATGAATGCAGGAGCAACATTTCAACGAGCCATGGACATAGCCTTCGTTGGGGAGAAGGACCAATTTGTGGTGATATATTTGGATAACATCACAGTCTTCTCCAAGACTGATAGAGAGCATTGCTGCCACTTGAAGAGGGTTTTCCTAAAGTGTCGAAGGTATGGCCTATCTTTAAACCCTAAGAAATCATTGTTTTCTATGAAAGAGGGGAAACTGTTAGGTCATATAGTGTTAGCAGAAGGAGTAAGAATTGACCCCAGCAGGGTGGAGGCGATTCAGGCCTTGTCTCTCCCCCGGTCTAAGAAGGAAGTTCAGGCATTTCTGGGGAAGATAAACTTTATGAGGAGATTCATCTCAAATTTTGCTGAGCTGGTGAAACACATCACAGCCATGCTCAGGAAGGGCCATGAAATAAAATGGACTGCTAAACCCAGGGAATGTTTTGCACAGATAAAGAAAGCATTGACTGAGGCCCCTGTGCTAATCAGTCCTGATTATTCTAAAGATTTACTGATTTTCTCTTTTGCTTCCGACGATTCAATAGTAGCAGTCTTATTGCAGAGAAACGATCAAGGGCGAGAATAGCCCATTGCCTTCTTCAGCAGGGCATTGAGGGATGCGGAACTCAGATATGAGATCATGGAAAAGTAGGGCTATGCATTGGTGAAAGCCCTCAAATCCTTCATGATTTATGTTTTGCACTCTCGGGTCACTGCATTTGTCCCTTCACCCTCTGTGAAGGACATTCTTATACAACCTGACATAGACAGGAGAAGGGGTAAATGGATAGCCAAGATCCTAGAGTTTGACCTGGAGATTAAGCCTACCAAGTTAATAAGGGGGCAAGGTTTGGCCAGGTTGCTGGCTGAATCCAATTTCAAAACTCTGGGGATTAACTACGTCAATGAACAAGCTGATTCATCCTGCAGTAATTCACATATCACCATACCACTAGCAGAATGTCCCTGGTACAGGGATATCGTGTACTTTCTGCAGGAATTGAAGCCCCCTGACGGATTGGGAAAGAGTAGAGCCAGAGCTTTGAAGCTCAAAGCAGTCAAATATTGCCTCATTGACCGAGCCTTATACTAGAGAGACCCTTTGGGGATACTATTAAGATGTTTGGACCTGCTGCAAGCCCAGAAAGTAATGTTTGATTTTCATAGCAGTCTCTGTGGAGGTCATCATTTTTGGAAGACCACAGCCCACAAAATCCTCAGGGATGGGTATTATTGGCCTACTTTGTTTACTGATGTCTGCAGGGAATTCAGGGCTTGCATTAAATGCCAGAAGTTCTCAGGTAAACAGCAACTCAAGTCTCTACCATTAAAACCTGTAGTAGCTTCGGCACCTTTTCAGCAGTGGCGATTGGATTTCATTGGAGAAATTAATCCTCCCTCAAGCGGCCAGCACAGATGGATCCTCACTGCGACTGATTATTTCACTAAATGGATAGAAGTTGTCCCCACCATAAGCACTTCTCACAAAGTAATCATCGGCTTTTTGGAAGACATCATAGCTAGATTTGGCTGCCCAAGCAGGATTGTCACGGAAAATGCCTCCTCCTTCAGGTCTGAGCCTCTGATCAAATTCTGTGAATAGTTTGGGATTTCACTGATTCACTCTACTCCATACTACCCTCGAGGGAACGAACTGGCAGAGTCCTCCAATAAAAGCCTAATCAAGCTCATCAAAAAATTATTGGAGGACAATCAGAAGGCCTGGGACTCAAAGCTCAAATTTTTTCTCTGGGCTGATCGGGTGACAACCAAGAAGTCCCTGGGCCTCTCACTTTCCAACAGTTTTACGTAATAGAGGTCGTTTTCCCCAATCAACTTGTCTTACCTGTGGCCAATCTCCTCCAGGACTATGAAGGAGAGCCCAACCATGTGCTCAGAAGAATTCATCAGATGGTGGAGGTGCAGCAGATCAAAGAACAGGTCCTTGACAGAGCTCACAATCATCAGCAGAAGATCAAGCGGGCTTTTGATAGGAAGAGCAAAAAGAAGGAATTTGAACAGGGCGATCTGGTACTCAAATGGGATGCACCCAGGCAGGAAAAGGGCAAAAACAATAAATTTGATGCCCTCTGGTTCGGGCCTTTCAAGATCCTGGAAGTATTTTCAAACAACACTTATAGGTTGCAGTATATGGAAGGCAATGAAGTGTTCAGTAGCCCAGTCAATGGGATTTTCTTAAAAAAATGTTTTCTCTGAGCCTTAGTCGGCTCTTTTTTGTTTTGTTTTGTAAATATTGTTTATGTTTTTGTTTTTCGGACTAATAAATGACTCCATAGCCCAACAACAAAGGCACTGAGTCTGCAAAAGAGTTCTTAGAGCATCACAGGGATGAATCTATCCCCCATGGAGCCAAATGTTAGCGATATTTGTTGCAAGGGGGGCTAGAACGCAGAAAATGCGTTAAAAACCCACTTGTCCAAGGTTTCGGATGATAATGCACCCAATATAAGTCACAAGCAAGTCCGAGTGGTCCATATTGGAATGCCTAGATCAACGACGCATATTGGATTCCGGACCCCCCTTTCCTTTCTACCTTTAAGTGGAGGGGGCGGGGTCCGGAATTGGGGGCGCACCTTTCCAACGGCTCAGATTAGCGTGCCCAGATCAATGGCGATGGGAGAAATTCCAGACCCCCCTTGCCTTTCTACCTTTAAGTGGAGGGGGGAGGGTCCAGAATCATGGATGCAGTTCTCCAACGGCCACGATCGAGGCACTCAGATCAACGGCTCAGGCCCGGCCCCGACCTTCTCAGCTACCTTATCTTTAACCTGTGTGCACCATATTTTCGTCATGACATCTCCCCGTCCGCCTTTCCCTTTCCTCCATGTGTCAACATTCACCCATCTCTCACGCCTCCATATGGCCTTTCCCTCATCTCATCACCCATTTACCACCCACCATGTATCCCTTTCCCTCCATGTCAGCCTCTCACTATGATTAGACCTTCACGTTTATCCTCTCGCCGCCTCTGACCACCTCTCATCATTCTTTCTTTGTCCTTGCAGTTGTGGCCCCCTCATTCCGTAGCCTTGCCCCATTTCCCGTGTTGGCCTCCATACCCGTCCCTCAAGCTATTCAGTTATTCCAAGTGGCAACGTGAGGGGTCTACCATATCCCAAAGTGTTGAGTTGGCAGGGTCATCCTCAATCCCAAGAAGCAGTTATTGAAGCGGTTGGTGGTGGTTAGACATCGTCTCTGCCACAATGGGAAAGTCCTGCATGGGATTAAAGGCACGTCGATTCGCCAATAAAATTGTCAGAAGATCGATCGCGTCTACCATAAGTTGCACGTTTTTTCAAAGATTGCGGCTGTAGAGTGTCAGAAGCCATGCAGACGCAAAGCCTTCAATGCAGTATCTTGGTTCTGCTGCTGTTGTTATTTTGAGTATATGTAGGCATTTTTGCCATTTTTGTATCGATCGATGGTAGAGCTAAGCTGCCAACTATAAAGTTTCAGTGAACATTCTGGTTTCCTGGTTATGCCTCTGTGTTTGAGCTTTCTTGGTTTATAACAAATAGTTTTCTTTTCCCATCTATGTTTCATCTCATGCTGGGGAGTCCACAGTCGAAAGATTCACATGGATTTAACAATCTTGTTATAATAAAGGATTTGTTGTGACATTGATGTGCCCTCTGGTGTTATGTGTTTGAATATAAGAAGATCTTGTGTTTGAATGATTTCTTCTTCAGTCGGTTGTGAACCTGACGTTTATGACAGACCCTTGAAATCTTCTCATGAAGTCCTCCCCCTACTCACCCTTTATTGCAACTCACTATTTGAAGTTTATCAAGACCTCACTCGTTCATGCATGCCTGGTCTAGTTTCTAAGTTGAGGCTACTGTTTCGAGTTCGCCTCCATTTGATCACCCCCCTTTCAAACAAATCATGACATTAAACTGATGGGCGTCGGGCTCTGCTCTTGCTAACAGTCCAGGAGTGACTTCCGGCTCCAACAGGGTCCCACACAACTTTTGAGTCGTTGGCCAAAGCATTCTTGACCTTCTTCCAATTACCAATCTTCCATGACAGTGGTTTAGAAGTACTTTCTAATTTCAAACAAACCTCAGCCACACATATCGCTGACCACATTCACGAGTGGCATAGGCGACGTAGTTTGTGCAAAGCAGAAACCACCAAGCAACAATGTCTCCACTGGTTTCTTAGATCACTTGTCTCTCTCCTCGGTAAAGATGTAACTTACACCTTCCCTCAATCTAAATAGGAAGCCATCAGTAAGGCCTAACAGTATGACCTCATCTATGCATAGTCAGGGTACTTATACATTGTACTTCTTGATCTTCCAAAACATGTTCCATTTGGCCAAGACAAACCTGGGATGTCTCACTCAGCAGACGGACTGATTGGTGCCACCACACACCACGGCCCGCAACCCCAACCACCACCAATGTATGGAACACCTCAATACCCACCGACATACAGGGACACCTCTTATTTCCCCCCACCCCCTTATCAACAACTATACCCTATTTCTATACCTCCACTCATCAGTGGACCACCACCGACACCCCCCATACATCCACCTATTCAAACAAACTCTGGTACTCCCTCTACCTCAACTTACAGTACTAGCGAAAGCACTACGCCTTCCTATGTACCGTATGGATTGTTACCACCACAGAATCCATACTTCCCATTTCCTGGTCCCCCACAACCCATAGCTCCCCCACATCCTTCTGCGAGGGTGAATTTTGTTCAACCCTCTGTCGTTCAGCAATACCAAAATTTTGAACAACTGAATACAGCTAATCAAACCCATCCATCAAACAACGCCAAGAAAAAAGGATGGAACAGGAATAACAACAACCCAGGTCAAGGAGGGAATCAACCCACACAACACCAATCCACTGGGGGAAACCAAAACCAAAGGAACCAAAACCCCCAAGGGGGAAATCATATTAAACGCCAAGGGTGAAATAACAATAATGTGAAAACCATCTTCCCTTGTTCCCTTTGTGGTGAGTTCAGCCATTACACTCATCATTGCCCCCAAATCTCTGATTTCAAATGGTTGAAAGACTCTGGTAGTCTTCCCCATTCTCCCGCACCGCTTGCCCCTCAACAGGCACCACAACAATACATGCAACAACCCCCTCCCGTCGTGCTGCAAAATACTATTCCACAACAAGGTGTGATCAACACCCAATAGGACACACAACATCCCCCACCTCTGACGGGACAATACCTCAACCCCAACAATCCAGCAGATCACAAAATTCTCCTCACAAGTGAGGAATAAATCCTTCTACAAACACGTAACCGTCAGTATCATGAACCCGCTGAGTCTCCTCCTATCCCTCCAGATAAAAAACCGACACCGACGGGACCCCCGTTGGTGATTCCTCACCCTTTCACCAAACCACTGCTTCACATCCCTCGCATCCCATTGCTTAGGAATGTCCACAACCCACAGGCTAGGGCAACTCATAAATATAGTTTGGTAGATGACTTAGCGCAATCCCCGGCTGCCATGTCAGTATTGGAGGTCCTCCAGACTTGTCCTACTCAGTGAAAATCATTACTTTCTGCCTTGGGGGTAGTCGACCCCGCAGATACCCGACTCATCACCTTTGATCTTGACAGCGGAGAACCTCGTCTTCCCGCCTTGATCGATTTTCAAATACCCATAAAAATATGAAACATCACAGTTGATCGGTGTATCATCGATGAAGGTGCATATACATGCATTATGTCCAAAATGGTATGGCAGAAACTTGGTTCCCCCGAACTCATTCCCTCTGCCATCACATTACGTGCTTATGACGGATGACCATCATCTCCTGAAGAGCTCTTCCAAAATGTCCCTGTCAAACTCGGGGGAAAGACTATTCTCATCGATATCGAAGTTATCGACGCCCCTCTTGATTATAATATCTTGTTCGGTCGTAGCTACATGTACATTATGAAGGCAGTGGCATCTTCCATCTTTCAGACAATGATGTTCCCTCACAATGGGAAGATCGTTACTATTGACCAAGTCTCACATTATGAGCCTAACCCATCTACCAACATCGATAACATTCTTCCCCTCATCCACACAAGCCACGACGCATATCCACTCGTCGAGATGGGTCCTAGGATTTTTAAAGATCCATCCTTGTTAGGAACATACCATGGAGCACCACCACTCCTTCATCCTTCCAATCAAGTGTGCGTCATATCATCTAACGTAACTCACACAGAGGATACCCTTCCTCCTACAAAGGCTTCTATCATATATGACGCCCCACTCGTCATAGAACCCCCTCCTCAAGAACCTCCTGCACACTCGTCGACCCCACCAGTCCACGATTCCACCTCTCCCCAAGGACATCTTCTAGTTTGGGAGACAGTTCCCCAAGCCATCACTCAAATTTCCTTCTTTTACCCTCCACCAGGTATCGAAGATTTTCAGGTAGCCACAATGCTCACACTACCTAATATGGTGTTATAAATCCCATTTTGGTATTTACACCCACCAAAGATGGTCCCTCGACCATCCCTTCCCCCCCCAAAAGAAGGAATCCCCATGACGATTCCCATTCTTACTCCAACCACACCCCCACTCACTAACCCCCCTGCTACAGCTAGGGGCAGGAGAAAGAAGAAGGATCCCACAACTCCACTTCCTCCACGCATCCCACAACCTTGCGCACTATGTGATAAAGAGGGACACCAAACCAACAACTGCACGTCTCTACCAAAATTATGAAATTTGATCCCACTCAATCAAACTCCCCCAACACTCGCCACTACAGCTAGTCCCGCCACTACCACCCCCCCTTCCAGTAGTAAAGGATTGCGGACCAAATACACTTGTTCTCTATGTTCAGAGTATGGCCATTATACCCACCATTGCCCAACATTGCCACGCTTTAGGTAGACATTAGCTTCCATACGCTAGAACTTCCAGAGAAACCCCAGTCCTGCTGCGTACTCCTCAACCAATATCACTGACATCGGTTATGTCACCACTTAAGTCAATGAACGTATGATATGCCCTTGATCTCTCTGTGATTCATTAGTTCATTTTACATACCAGTGTCCTATGATCCTTGAATACAGGAAACGTCAATTGACCCTACTTCACCGACCCGCAGAGACGATAATTGACATTACCTCATCACTAGAGGATCTTCATGTCATTTCTCCCGAACTTGAGGCCCTCCCATCGCCTCCATGGTTCTTAGATGATTTATCCCAGGATTCACCCCCCAACTCTCCCTCTCATCCCCCTATGGACATTCTACACCCAACCACCATGGGTACCCCTCAGTACTTCAATATATGGTTTATGTCGAGTGAACCCTCACCATCTCCTAACATTGTTCCCCCTGCTTCTTCGCCAGCGGGAAACCACACAAACACTGTCACCGAGATCACTCCTCATGACCCCTTGTATTCCCATCACTTCCAATGCGACGAAGAAATACTCGAAGAGTTAAAACACCCAGACTCTCCCTGGGATGCGCTACACATCGCGCTCTCTTCTTTCCATAGGAAGCCTCCATGCCTCCTAACCAAAACCCCATTTACGCGGTCGAAACCAAGGAATTTATCCCATCAGGGCCTATCGACTGGTTCAAAAATCCCATTCCTGCCCCTGATGATTTTGAAGAAGGCAATATGGCCAACATTTCCCCAACCATTAAAATCGACATTTCCATTAAAAATGGCATCGTCAAAGAAATCACCATTGGAGCTGCTTGCACTCCTCAGGAAATCACCACATATAAAGCCCTCTTCCAGGACTATAGGGATATTTTCACCTGGTCATACACGGAAATGCCTGGCCTCGATCCCTCTATTGTCGAACATTGCATCGACACCTGGCCCGACATTACACCAGTTCACCAAAAACAATGACCGCTACACCCATCCAAAGTCGCGGCTATCAAAGCCGAAATTGACAAGTTACGCATTGTCGGGTTCATTTACCCCATTGCCTATACCTCATGGGTTTCCAACCCTGTACCCGTTAACAAAAAACAGGGAACTATCCGCGTTTGCATAGACTTTCGCGATATCAATCACGCATGTACCAAAGACAACTTTCCAATGCCTTTCATCGATCAAATTATCGACGACTGCGCCAGCCACGAGGCTCTCTCCTTTATGGACAGATTCTCTGGTTATAATCAAATTCAAATTCACCCCACCGATCAGTATAAAACCCCATTCAGTACCCCTTGCGGTACTTTTTCATATCGTGTCATGCCTTTTGGCTTAAAGAATGCCGGCGCAACTTTCCAGTGAGCTATGACATACATCTTTCACGATCTGGCTCATATCATCCTCGCCTACTTGGAAGACCTCATAGCTCGATCCAGGAAACACACCCAGCATATTGATGATTTACGAATCATCTTTCAACGGTGTCGTCAGTACAACATCCGCTTGAAACCTCTCAAGTGTGTGTTATGTGTCACCACAGGGTGCCTCCTCGGCTTTATTATTTCCCAAAGCGATATTACCGTGGACCCCCTCAAAGTCCAAGCTATCACCAAAATTCCACCTCCCTAGAATTTACACCAACTTCAGAGCCTACAAGGCAAAGCTAACTTTCTTAGATGCTTTGTCCCAGACTACGCCATACGTGCACATGGTTTCCTTCGCTTACTGTGTCATGACATCCCTTTTCACTGGGACGCCCATGCCCAACAGTCATTTGACGATCTTAAAATTTCCCTCTTGAACGCACCTTTAATTAGTGCACCTGACCACAATCGCGACTATATCCTCTACATATCAGCATCAGCTGTATCACTAGCCGGAATTCTCGTCCAATTAGGTGATGAAAATCGTGAGAATTTCATTTATTACGTTAGTAAAAACCTCTCAAGGCCACCCTTGAAGTATAAACACGAAGAGAAACTCTCTTACAGTCATCCTCGCAGTCCAGAAACTGCGCCACTATATTATGCTTCGCACAACAAAGGTCGTCGCAGATTCCAACCCTATGCAGTATCTGCTCAGCCGTCAGCAAGTTAATGGAAAATTTTCTCGATGGATCATTATCCTTCAGTATTACGACCTCGAGTTCTAAACACATAAGAGTAAGAAAGCCCTCATTCTCACTGAACTTGTCACGACCCTCCCCTTTGACACCACCAGTGCCCCCGTCAACACCAAATTTCTCGACGAACATCTCTTTTACATCACTTCGGATGATCCTTAGTACAATGACCTCCTCGTCTATCTCCGCACTCAAAATTTTGATAACCACCTTTCACAAGATGATCGTCATCACATTCTCCATCAGGCCCCCTGCTACCTCCTCATCGGAGATATCCTATACCGGTAGGGCATCGACACCATTTTTCGTCGATGCCTGACTATTGACGAGGCCTATGGAGTCTTAAACGACTGCCACAATGACGCATGTGGGGACATCTTTCGGGAATATCCACTACTCAAAATATTATCCGAGCTGGTTACTTTTGGCCTACCTTGTTTCATGATTGCATTCATGCCGTGAAACGATGTGAGCAATGTCAGCTCTATGCCAATAAAGCCCGAGCTCCCCTTGCTCTTCTTCACCTTGTCATTACTACTGGCCCTTTTTGTAAATGGGGCATCAAATTTATGACTTGTAATCCCCCCTCCAGCAATGGTCACAAATACATCGTTGTCGTCATTGATTACTTCACCAAATGGGCAGAACCTATGCCCACTTTCAACAACACCGCTGACACTGCAGCACATTTTTTCTTTAACCACGTCATATCCCACTTTGGAGTACCCCTCCAACTCATTTCCGATCATGCAAAACACTTTGAGAATGAGATCCTTGTCGAACTCTCATCTCGGTTAGGATTCTCTCACGAGTTTGCCTCACCATATTACCCTCAGTCTAACGGATAGGTCGAAGCAGTTAACAAATTCCTCAAGACCATGTTACAGCGCACGGTAAATAAACATAAAACCAATTGGCATCATATGTTATTTTCTATGCTATGGGCTTACCGAACGGCTGTGAAAACAGCTACTAGTTTCACACCATTTCATTTAGTCCATGGGGTTGAGGCCACTATTACCATTGAGTGCGAAATTCCCACCTTATGCACCGCAATTGAGCTATTACCCGACACTGCTCCAATGGAGCAACGCTTTCTGAACTTGGAGTCTCTGAATGAAAATCGTCGATCTTCCTTACAGAACAATGAGGTAGCTAAAAAATGATCCAAGGCTACCTTTGATCACCATGTCAACCTTCGCTCATTTCGCGAAGGTGACCTCGTCCTGGCTTACGATATCGCTCATGATACCTTTGGCCACGGAAAATTTGAGTCACTCTGGCATGGCCCATACATTATCCAACTTTGCCTCACCAAAGCTGCATACATCCTAGCCTCCCCCGAAGGCCTCTCTCTCAAAGAACCCGTCAACGGGTTGTATCTCAAGAAATTTTACGCTTAAACGTAGTCATTCTACTTTAGTTTATTTTCTTTTATAGCATTTTTTAATCTTTTTTCCCTCCCTCACGTCTAAACTATCCTTTGTGCTATTGACAGATGCTTCCTCCACCATCCTACCACATCGGTTATGCTGACGGCACCAGCCGTTGGACACAAAATCTCGCTTCGGCTGCTTGGGCCCTCTACACCCCCTCACATGAAATGCTCCATTCGAGCGGCATATATTTGGGTTCAGAAACCAACAACCAAGCCGAATACACCATCGTCATTGGCCTCTTGGCCGATGCCCAACATCATCGTATTCGCCACCTTAGTGTCTTCCTCGATTCTCAACTAGTCGTACTCTACCTCAACAATGTGTACCGCGTCCGTGATCCTTGCCTCTTTCGAAAATACCTGCAGGTTAGGATTTTATCTCGACATTTTGATTCCATTACATTTACATATATTCCAAGACAATTGAATCAAATAAAAGATAACATAGATAACATGGTGTTAGATTGGCATATATCCCATCAAGCTACCTCTACACATGCATAAACATATCAAAAAACCTGTCACAACATATATATAGAATAGGCATCATTAAAACATTAACCAAAAACATGTAAACACCACATAGATCTCAAACATGTATACTCATGTATATATAAAGGTCCATAGTGCCATCCGAATGTTTACATACAAAAAGCATACAAGTATCTGTAGGCTAATGAAGCACCTCGGTACAAAATGGGCTCACCAGCCTATATACAAAAAATATATATATACACCAAATACATCAGAGCACCACTCACGGTGCCTCTAGAGCACCACCGCCTGCTCCTCCCTCAGGCAGTGGCAGCCCACCACCACCTGGCCCAGGCGGTGGTGGTCCACCCCTGACCGGCCCCTCCTGCCCTGGTGGCAGTCGTTCGGTCATCATCGCAGCAGCCACTATTGCCCATCATACTATGGCCCACCATGGTGGCGGCACCCCCACACACTACTCCAAGAAAGCCTCATCCTGGATGCGAGACCATATGCCCTCAGGCACATCTTGTAACACCATCTCCAGACGACGACGTATGTCCTCAAAATCCACTTCGGCAGCCGCTGGAGGACCGTGTGATGGCCCAGCACTAGGGTCATCAAACCGGCGCCTCCTCGCTGCCCTCTCTGGCTCAGCTGGTCGCACCGCGGCATCCTCACGCCGACGTCTCTCTCCCCGTGGTGGTCTCTCTGGCGCTCTCTGCAACTCCACCTCATGCCTGCGAAGTGCCACATCTACACATACAAACAAACAACAGATAGTATCAACACCTATATCATATACATAAGGCATGCTATCTCAAAAAACACAAAAACATACATATCAACATCATCAAATCAACATACCTCGGTGGTCAAACACCTCCCCTGGAGGTAGCACCATGTTCGGATCATCCCGGAATTCAACCCCGGCATAGGGGTACCGTAGTATCACCTGCAACATCTGTCGCCATACCAGTGGCACCTCTACAGTGAAGAAGTAGCCACCCTTGCCACCACCATGGCACAGCAACACGGTCGACCACCACCGCAGTCGTGGCTCTCATGCCCCAGGCGCACCCAATAAAGCCCTAGGGTGCAGCATCGACACCCTCTCTAGAAACCAAGCCACCAGGATAGACCCGAAGGAAAACTCCCCCGTATCCATGGACCGGCAGTGGTCCAGCTGCCCTACCATCCTAGCATGCAGCGTCAGCCCCCAGGCGAAATGCTCACCATCTAGTACTCTCTCCATGACCATCAGCTGGCCCCCACTGATCCGTTGGGTCGTCAGTGACCCATATACTCTCACAATCATCGTTGCTATATAGCGATGCGCCAGGGCATCTATCGACCCAATGCTCACAACCGTCCCGGACATAAAGTTATGACCTGAACAATATCTCCATCCAACGGTCGCTAGGGCCAGATCCCTCGGTAGCACCGGCTCCGCCGGTAGGGGAACACCTCGAAATGGGAGCCCAGTCAAGAAGTACACATCCTCCATAATAGTGAAGGGGATCTTCTCTCCTCGCACAAGGAAGAAATGCAGCTCTGGACTCCACATCTAGATCAGGAACTACAGGAGATGCTCCTACGCCCGTATCAACGGGCACTCAAATAACTTTAGCAACCCACAGGCTGTCAAAGTCACTCGCACACTTGGCTCCTCAATAGCCACAGCGTCTCGTAGCTGGGACCAACCTCGCTCTCGCCAACCCACTGGCATCGTGCAAACTATCCACCTGCAGCCACAACAAAGAGTCTTATATTAGCCCACGAGACCATCAACAACATCACAAAAATCAATTTTACACCCGTCAACCTTGCCTCTAAGGCGCAACTGTTTCAACCCACAGCTGCGCACACATGCGCGCCTATTCACTACACAGGCGCGCACGTATGCGCACCTATTAGTTGCACAGGCGCGCCTGTTACTTGCACAGGCACGCACTGGTGCACGCTTGTCCACACCACATCCATGCACAAATGCGCAGCTGTACAACCGACAGGCACGCACATAGTGCACGACTTTTACCCCCTCACCAGCGCCCTCATGCGTGTCTATTCGGTGGGCAGGCGCACACGTGTGTTCGCCTACTTCCAGATCGCCTGCGCACGTGGGGCCCACATCCACAAAATCCCTCTGTACAGCCCTCCGTACAGCCCCTGCCCAAAAAAATGAAATTCTATTTCTATGCAGGATGATAAGACCACTAACCTGAAGCTCGCTAATCCCCAATCAGATGCCCCATCCTCCCTGAATCTCCAAATCTCCTCTGAAAATTGCTCTTCCAGTCACTATCACAGCAGGTACATATGAGGTGGCAATGTGGGCCCTACAGCTATATATAGGCCTTTTTGCCAAACTTCCACTCACCATTCTGGGAGCCCACAGTGTCCATTTCTCGATCCGTCTTCAGCCACGGGATCAACATCACATCATCTCCATCACAGCAGTCCCTGGGCCTCTTTTCATCCTGAGCCCCCGGGATGCCATTTTTCATACCCTGGTCAAGTACACATGTGCATATTCACACTTATCAAATACATGCTCATATCTTCGATTCTCTTTAGATATTGTTCACGTTGGGTATTTGGTTTTCATGTGTGCAGGTACTTGATCATCATACATCGGCACAACCCCTTCAGGTATATACTCAGCACTACCATGTAGTCTTTCCCTCTGTATCACATTTACATTTCCAGTCACACCCTCTGACATTTGCCTCTAGGATCCCCATTCCCGGCTCTGCAGTACCTAGACCTCCATTTGAATCTTCAGTACTATCACCTGGTATCATTCTTACCCACATGAGTTGTCCCATTCATAGCACCTTTTGGCACTTCTGACACTCATGCTTTTTTTCCAAAACCCTTTAGGGATGGGAGTCCCGATAGTCTTTAATCATGTCGCGAATCAACCACATACTCCTTCTCCTCATTTTGCTAGCTTTCCCACACGGACTCCCATATTATCTCTTCATGGTTTTTGTTTTTTGACTACCCCTCTGCAGTATCATGAACCCTCCATTTCATCCACAATCAGTTTTCCCATCTACAAATCTCCCTTCATTTCACCTACCTCATACAGAAACTCACCAATGGGGCCCCCACCCTTCATCAGTTTTCCGAGAAAATTATGCCCTACATGGGCCACCCATATCACACTGGGGCACCCGTTTCTGTATTTGTACACTTCTCCCCAATTATTTGTTATTTATTGTACAAACGCCTTTATTTCCAGTCATTACATTACCTTTTTGTCGTCACCTTTGGGCGACCTACTTTCCTGTTTGGCCAACCGCAACCCATGTCACCCTTGGTTGGAGCACTACTTATCATCTACCCTTGCCAACCTCGTCCATATATTTAGAGTACCCCGCAGGCCACTTATCTCTGCCCTCTGAATTTGTTCACCTTGTCCCGCCTCTGGCACAACTTATCCCCGGTCTTGTTGTCCCCCTGACACTCGACCTTGTTGAACAGTTGCAACCACTTTTTATCTCACACATCCTCCAACCAAGGGAAGTCTTGAGTCTTCCCACATCTTTACTACGTCCATGTACCTCCTCCACTTCCTCACCTCACCTAGTAGATTTCACGAAGCCATTTTCTTCTGGGAGTCGCGTCCCCCTTTTTGTCGACATCGGCACAGTTTTCCATAAGGGCGACAGTATCTTGATTCTCATTATCCACTCAATGAGAGATCTAGGACGACACAGGGTGAAACACCATTGCTCCCTGCTGTCATTGATCCCCATAATATTTGACGCCAACACTTTCTCATGTAACGGTGGGTCTTACTTTGCGACTATTGCAGTCAGTTCTTTCATTTGCCAAAAACCTCTGAACTTGGTTGGGATATCAATGCTCACATAGTCGGTGATACTTCTTATCGTGATCACTACCTACTATTTAGAGTACGTTCCTCTGCAGAATTGTCTTTTTCCTTTATCATGACCGCCCCCGAGGGCGCTGCAGTTGTCTACACCAACACTTCAGTCATCGTTTTTCAGAGTTACATGACACGAGCATGGGGCATGCCCGCCTCATTTGTACACAGTTTTTTTTTTTTTTTACACACCTCGTGGAAGGTCGGGTCCTACTGGTTCCTTTTTCCCTCCAACGAATTTCTTTGGATGATCCCACTATTTCTCTCTCTTACAACAACATTCTCAGTAGATGAAACATTGATGGATTTCGGCTATACATATGCTCCTAACCGCATCCATCAGGGGGCATCTGTTATCACTGAAATTTCGTCTGCATATGGTTACAAGAACTCAGCATCGTCAAACAGTGATGAAGTCATCCATGGACCTGAATTAATACCAAAGCATTCAAAAAAGGTCAAAAACTGTACAAAGTAGTGAAAAATTGAAGATCTCTATGCAGACATTGAGCGCGCGCGCACATGCGCGAAACAAGAACGCAGAATTAGCGCACATGCGCACGATGCGAGACTGTTATCGAAAAAATCCATGCACCTGCTAAACGGTGCATTTATGAGAGTGGTCGGCCTCCCACCCACTTATGGTTCAGCTCCCAAGCCGATTTGACCCTCAAATATGGACTGGATCCGACTGGTGGGTTGGTCAAAGACCTAGGAATTCCCTAATTGGCCTCTTTTCACACTACAAAGCAGTTAAACAATAACCCAAAGGAATGCTATAAAAAACCATGGATGCACCTCATTTTTTCAAGGAATTCAAAGTAATGTTATGCTGCCTCTATTCTCTTGAGGACTCCATCCTTGTCAAGATCATATTGCCACCATTGCATTCGACAATCCATCTCACCCATTGAGTGGATTTGTAAAGAGTTCTTTCATCATCATTTTCCATTTTTTCTTTGTTGTAAGAAGAGCTAGCTAGTGGGGGTCCAAGATCCCTCCCTTGGAGGAAGAAGGGATTCATAGTCCCCTTTCTTCTTGGTTCTTTGTTTCACTAATAGATCGGCCTCAACATTGGTGACATGGGTCTTATGGTTCTTTTTGTTTCTATGTCCCTATGCTCATGAATTTAGTTTTTATTGCATCTCTTAGTTTAATTCTTAATTGTAGTTTTTATTTTCTTTCCCTAACTCTTTTCCTTGCAGCTGTCCTTCTCAGCAGACCCAACTAAGCTTGCAAACACCTCTATTTTTCTCACCAAGGTGAAGAAAAAGGTGCAACACTAGGTTCCTTGTAGGGACTTTGGGTAGGGCCCACCCAAGGTTACTATAGGAACCGTTTTATAATGTGGTTTACTTTAATTTCATCACTTTTAATTTCTTTAGTTTATAAACTAGGTTATGCACTATTAAGTTATCAACAATATGTTTCTCATAGAAACAAAATTAGTTATGTGGTAGCATTTCAAGTTTTATTCACTTCATTTCATGTTGTATTTACTTCCTCATTATTCTCATTTGGTATATTCCACTTGTATCATGTGTTTAGTATAGCGTTATGCACTTCTTGTAGCAATTTCTGCAAATCTATACAATTTATGTAGTAGCCTTATAGTTCTTGTAGGAATACTTTGTCTCTTGTAGCATCACTTCCAACATTGTTTTAAGATATTTGTAGTCTTTTTTCATCATCAAAACGAATATGTTGGACCATGAATTAATTTAGTCTCACCTCATAAAGGATTAGTTTTATTTCTCATGCTTTATTTCATTTATTCAATAGAATAGTTTACCACAAGGTTTGATTTGTTTTTCCTTAGATTAACTTAGGCACTACTTCATTTGGGTCAAATTTCGACGGCGCGTTCGACGCAATTGCCACTTTCTATTTGTCGGAATACCAACAAACCACGGACCCCCTCAAACATCATTTCACAGGATGTCATTTTTCCGACGAGCTAGTTTTCGTCTGTATTGTGAAGTTATATGATACCACGTGTCATCATAAATTGGATTGTCCAGCCCCATATTGACGTCGCAAGACCAACATTTCAAACGTGGCAAGATCGATGTTTCAAACATGGCAAGTGAGACATTGCAAACGTGGCAAGACCGATGTTTCAAACATAGCAAGTGAGACGATGAAAACGTGGAAAGTGAGACATTTCAGACGTAGCAAGAGAGACGTTTCAAAGGTGGAAAAAGAGGCGTTCTTAAGGTGGCAAGAGAGACGTTTCAGAGGTGGCAAGAGAGACGTTCTAAAGGTGGCAAGACCGACGGGACGAGGTATTAGCTCTGACGTGATTTCTATGGAAGCGACAATCTTGGAGGTGGAAAGAGAGACATCTTGGACGTGGCAATAGCGACGGGAAGAGAGTGAAAGACGTCACAATTGCCACCTTTGTGTAGGTATTTAAAAAAAAAATACA
>JZKD02S1672753.1:1443435-1458054 GCA_000966675.3 Picea glauca
CCCTACATCCACCTATTCAAACGAACTTTGGTACCCCCTCCACCTCATCTTATAATACTAGCAAAATCACTCTGCCTTCCTCTGTACATTATGGATCATTACCACCACAGAATCCGTACTTCCCATTTCATGGTCCTCCACAACCCATGGCTCCTCCACATCCTCATGCGGGGGTGAGTTTTGTTCAACCCTCTGTCATTCAACAATACAAAAATTTCGAACAGCTGAATATGGCCAATCCAATGCATCCATCGAGAAATGCCAAAAATAAAGGCCAAAATAGGAACAACAACAACCCAGGTCAATGCAGAAATCAACCCCAGCAGAACCAATCCACTGGTGGCAACCAGAACTAAGGGAATCAAAACTCCCAGGGGGGAAATAATAATAAGCGCCAAGAGAGAAATAACAATAATGTTAAAACCAACTTTCGTTGTTCCCTTAGTGATGATTTCAGTGATTACACTCATCATTTCCCCCAATTTTTGATTTCAAACAGTTGAAAGACTCTTATAGTCTTCCCCATCCTCTAGCACCGCCTGCCCCTCAGCAGGCACCACAACAATACATGCAACAACCCCCTCCTGTCGTGCTGTTGAATCCTATTCCACATCAAGGCATAATAAACACCCAACATGACACACAACATCCCCCACCTCAGGTGGGACAATACCTCAACCCCAACAATCCCGCAGATCGCACAATTCTCCTCACTAGTGAGGAAGAAATCCTTCTGCAAACATGTAATCATCAGTATCATGCACCCGCTGAGTCTCCTCCCATCCCTACAGAGACAAAACCTACACCGACGGGACCCCCATTGGTGATTCCTCGCCCTACCATCGATCCACCTCTTTGCATCCCTCGCATCCCATTGTGCAGAAATGTCCACAACCCACAGGCTAGGGCAGCTCATAACTATAGTTCGGTAGATGACTTAGCACAATCCCCGGCAGCCATGTCAGTTTTGGAAGTCCTCCAGACTTGTCCCACTTAGAAAAAATCATTACTTTCCGCCTTTGGGGCAGTTGACCCCGCAGATACCCGACTCATTACCTTTGATCTTGACAGCTGAGAACCTCACCTTCCCACCTTGATCGCTTTTCAAATACTGATAAAAGTATGGAACATCATAGTTCATCAGTGTATCATCGATGAAGGTGCATCTACATGAATTATGTCCAAAACTGTATGGCAGAAGCTTGGTTCCCCCAAACTCATACCCTCTACCATCACCTTACAAGCTTATTACGGACGACCATCATCTCCTGAAGGGCTTTTCCAAAATGTCCCCGTCAAACTCGGGGGCAAGACTATTCTCATCGACATTGAAGTTATCGACACCCCACTCAATTATAATATCCTATTCCGTCATAGCTACATGTACGCTATGAAGGCAGTGGCATCTTCCATCTTTCAGACAATGATGTTCCCTCACAATGGGAAGATTGTTACTATTGACCAAGTCTCACATTACGAGCCTAATCCATCTACCAACATCGATAACATTCTTCCTCTCATCCACACAAACCATGATGCATACCCACTCGTCGAGATGGGTCCTAGAATTTTCAAAGATCCATCATTGTTAGGAACTTACCATGGAGCACCACCACTCCTTCATCCTTCCAATCAAGTATGCATCGTATCATCTAACAGAACTTGCATAGAGGATTCCCTTCCTCCTACCAAGGCTTCTATCATATTTGATGTCCCACTCGTCGCAACACTCCCTCCTCAAGAACCTCCTGCACACTCATCAACCCCATCAGTCCATGATTCCACCTCTCCCCAAGGATATATCCCAATTTGGGAGACATTTCCCCAAGCCATCACCCAAATTCCCTTCTTTTACCCTCCACCAGGCATCGAAGATTTTTAGGTAGCCGCAACACTCAACCTACCTAATATGGTGTTAGCAATCCCAGTTTGGTATTTACACCCACTAGAGATGGTCCCTCGACCATCCCTCTCCCCCAAAAAAGAAGGAATCTCCATGACAATTCCCATACTTACTCCCACCACACCACCACTCACTAACCCCCCTGCCACAGCTGGGGCCAGAAGAAAGAAAAAGGAGCCTACAGTTCCACTTCCTCCATGTATCCAACCTCCTTGCGAACTATGTGAGAAAGAGGGACACCAAACCAACAACTGCCCATCTCTACCTGAGTTACGAAATTTGATTCCACTCAATCACACTACCTGAACACTCACCACTATAGCCAATCCTGCCACTACCACCCCCCATTCTAGTAGTAAAGGGTTGCAGACCAAATTTGCTTGCACTGTATGTTCAGAATATGGCCATTATACCCACCATTGTCTAGCACTGCCATGCTTTCAACAAACATTAGCTGCAATACACCAGAGCTTCCAGAGCAACCCCAGTCCTGCTACGTCCTCCTCAACAAATATCACTGACATCTGTTATTTCACCACTTCAGTCAATGAACACATGAGATGCCCTCTCTCTCTCTATGACTCATTATCTCATTTTACATAACAATGTCCTATGATCCTTGAATACATGCAATGCCAATTGACCCTGCTTCCAGGACCCGCAGAGTCGATAATTGACATTACTTCGTCACTAGAGGATATTCATGTCATTTATCCTGAACCCAAGGCCCTTCCAATGCCTCCCTGGCTCTTAGATGACTTATCCAAGGATTCACCCCCCAATCCCCCAACTCTCCTGCACATTCCCCTACAGATGTTCGACACCCAACTACCATGGGTACTCCTCAGTACTTCAATATCTGGTTTATGTCAAGCGAACCCTCACCATATCCTAGCGTTTTTCCCCCTGTTTCTTCCTCATAAGGGGGCAACCACACATCATCGGTCACTGATATCACTCCTCATGACCCCTTGTATTCTCGTCACTTACAATGCGACGAAGAAATATTCGAAGAGTTACACCACCCAGACTTCCCCTTGGATGTGCTACACCACCGCACACTCTTCTTTCCACAGGAAGTCTCCATGCCTCCTAACCAACACCGTATTTACATAGTCGAAACCAAGGATTTTATCCCATCAAGGCCTATCAACTGGTTCAAAAACCCCATTCCTGCCCCTAATTCTTTTGAAGAAGGCAACATGGCCAACATTTCCCCAACCATTAAAATCAACATTTCCATCAAAAATGGCATCGTCGAAGAAATCACCATTGGAGCTACTTGTACTCCTCAGGAAATCACTGCATATAAAACACTCTTCCAAGAATATCGGGATATTTTTACCTAGTCATACATGGAAATGCCTAGCCTTGATCCCTCTATCATCGAACATCGCATTGACACCTGGCTCGACATTACACCAGTTCGTAAAAAAAAATAACCGCTACACCCATCCAAAGCCACAGCCATCAAAGCCGAAATTGACAAATTACGCATTGCCGGGTTCATTTACCCCATCACCTATACCTCATGGGTTTCCAACCCTGTACACGTTAACAAAAAATAGGGCATTATCCCTGTTTTCACAAACTTTCATGATCTCAATCACGCATGTCCCAAAGACAAATTTCCAATGCCTTTCATTGATCAAATTATCGATGACTACACAGGCCACAAAGCTCTATCCTTTATGGACGGATTCTCTGGTTATAATCAAATTCAAATTAAACCCACTGATTAGTATAAAACCGCATTCACTACCCCTTGGGGTACTTTTTCATATCATGTCATGCCTTTTGGCTTAAAGAATGCCATAGCAACTTTCGAACATGATATGACATACATCTTTCACAATCTGGCTCATATCATCCCCGCCTACTTGGACGACCTCACAGCTCAATCCAAGAAACACACCCAACATCTTGATGATTTACGAATCATCTTTCAATGGTGTCATCAATACAATATTCGCTTGAATCCACTCAAGTGTGTGTTTTGTGTCACTGCAAGGTGCCTCCTCGGCTTTATCATTTCCCAAAGTGGTATTACCGTGGACCCCCTCAAAGTCCAAGCTATCACCAAAATTCCACCTCCCTGAAATTTATGTCAACTTCAGAGCCTACAAGGTAAAGCTAACTTTCTATGATGATTTGTCCTAGACTACGCCATACGCGCACACATTTTTCTTCGCTTACTACACATGACATCCCATTTCACTGGGACGACGATGCCCAATAGTCATTTGACGATCTTAAAACAACACTCTCGAATGCACCTTTAATTAGTGCACCTGACTACAATCGTGACTATATCCTCTACGTATCAGCATCAGCTGTATCAATAGCAGGAGTTCTCATCTATCTAGGTGATGACAATCGTGAGCATGTCATTTATTACGTTAGTAAAAACCTCTCAGGGCCACCCTTGAAGTATAAACACGAAGAGAAACTTTCTCTAGTAGTCGTCCTCGCAATCCAGAAACTGCACCACTACATTCTGCTTTGTACAACAAAGGTCGTTGTAGATTCCAACCCTATGTAGTACTTGCTCAGTCATCGGAAAATTAACGACAAATTGTCTCGATGGATCGTTATCCTTCAGGAGTACGACCTCGATATCTCAACACCTAAGATTAAAAAGGCCCTTGTTATCATCAAACTTGTCATGGCCCTCTCCTCTGACACCACCAGTACCCCCATCAACATCGGATTTCTCCGCGAACACCTGTTTTACATCACTTCGGATGATCCTTGGTACGATGGCCTCCTCGTCTACCTCTGAACTCAAAATTTTGGTAACCCCCTATCACAAGATGATCATCTTCGCATTGGCCATCAGGCCCCCTACTACCTCCTCATTGGAGACATCCTATACCAGCAGGGAGTCGACACCATTCTTCGTCGATGCCTGACTATTGACGAGGCCGATAGAGTCTTAAATGACTGCCACAATGGCGCAGGTGGGGGCCATCTTTTGGGCATATCCACTGCTCAAAAGATTATCCGAGCTGGTTACTTTTGGCCTACCTTGTTTCATGATTGCATTCATGCCGTGAAATGATGTGAGCAATGTTAGTTCTATGCCAATAAAGCTCGAGTTCCCCCCACTCTTCTTCATCCCGTCATCACTGTCATCCCTTTTTGTAAATGGGGCATCGACTTCATGACTTGTAATCCCCCCTCCAGCAATGGTCACAAATACATTGTTGTCACCGTCGATTACTTCACCAAATGGGTAGAGGCTATGCCCACCTTCAACAACACCACTGACACCACAATGCATTTTTTCTTTAACCACGTCATATCTCACTTTGGAGTACCAATCCAACTCGTTTCCGATCATGGAAAACACTTCAAGAATGAGATCTTCGTCGAACTCTCATCTCGGTTAGGATTCTCTCATGAGTTCACCTCACCATATTACCCTCAGTCTAACGGACAAGTTGAAGTAGTTAACAAGGTCCTCAAAACCATGTTATAGCGCACAATTAATAAACATAAAACCAATTGGCATCATAATTTATTTTCCGCACTATGGGCTTACCATACGGCTGTGAAAACATCTACTAGTTTCACACCATTTCATTTAGTCCATGGGGTTGAGGCCACTCTTCCAATCGAGTGCAAAATTTCCACCTTACACACCACAATTGAGATATTACCCGACACTGCTCCAATGGAGAAGTGTTTCATAAACTTAGAGTCTTGGGATGAAGATCGTCGATCTTCATTACAGAACAATGAGGCAACTAAAAAATGATCCAAGGCTACCTTTGATCGACATGTTAACCTTCGCTCATTTCGCAAAGGCGACCTCATCCTGGCTTACGATATATCTCATGATACCTTTGGCCACGACAAATTCAAGTCACTCTGGCATGGCCCATACATTATCCAACATTGCCTCACCAAAGGTACATACATCCTGGCCTCCCCCGAAGGCCTCTCTCTTAAAGAAATCGTCAACGGGTTGTATCTAAAGAAATTTTACGCTTAAACGTATTCATTCTACTTTAGGTTATTTCTTTTATAGCGTTTTTAATATTTTTCCCTCCCTCACGTCTAAACTATCCTTTGTGCTATTGACAAATTCTTCCTCCACCAGCCTACCACATCGGTTACGCCAACGACGCCAGCCATTGGACACAAAATCTCATTTCGACCGCTTGGGCTCTCTACACCCCCTCACATGAAATGCTCCATTCAAGCGGCATATGTTTGGGTTCAGCAACCAACAACCAAGTCGAATACATTGTCGTCATCGGCCTCCTAGCTGATGCCCAGCATCATGGTATTCGTCACCTTAGCATATTTCTCAAATCTCAACTAGTCGTACTCCAGCTCAACAATGTGAATCGCGTCCATGATCCTTGCCTCTTTCGCAAATACTTGTAGTTTAGACTTTTATCTCAACATTTTGATTCCATTACATTTACACATATTCCAAGACAATTGAATCAAATTACGGATAACCTAGCTAATATTGTGTTAGACTGACATATATCACATCAAGCTACCTCTACACATACATAAACATATAACACAAATTGTCATCACATATATAGATTACACATCATCAATACATTAACAAAACACATGTAAACACCACATAGATCTCAAAATGTATACTCATGTATATATCGAAAGATCCACAGTGTAAACTAAATGTTTCCATACAAAAATACAACTATCTGCAGGCCAATGAAGCACCTCGGTACAAAATGGGCTCACCAGCCTATATATAAAAAATATATATACATCAATACATAGAGCACCACTCATTGTGCCTCTAGAGCACCACCGCCCACTCCTCCCTTGGGTGGTGGCAACCCACCACCACCTGCCCCTCCCTCAGGCGGTGGTGGCCCACTCCCTATCGGTCCCTCCTTCCCTGGTGGCAGTCTTCCAATCATCACAACACCAACCACTGTTGCTCGTCATACTATGGCCTGCCATGGTGGTAGAACCCCCACACACTGCTCCAGGATACCCTCATCCTGGATGCGAGACCATATGCCATCAGGCACATCCTGTAACACCGCCTCTATATGATGGTGTATGTCCTCAAAATCCACTCTGGCAGCTGCCAAAGGAGCGTGTGATGTCCCAGCGCCAGGGTCATCAAACCGACATCTCCTCGCTACCCTCTCCGGCTCAACTGGTCGCATCACGGTGTCCTCACACCGATGTCTCTCTCACCGCGGCAGTCTCTCCGGCTCTTGATGAGTCGACGCTCTCTGCAACTCCACCTCGTGCCCACAAGGTGCCACATCTGCACATACAAACAAACAATAGATAGTATCAACATCTATATCATATACATATGGCATGCTATCTCAAAAAGACAAAAATAGATATATCAACATCATCAACATACCTTGCTGGTCAAACACCTCCCCTGGAGGTAGCACCATGTCCGGATCCTCCCGGAAGTCAACCCTGACATACGGGTACCGCAAGATCACCTGTGGCATTTGTCACCATACCTGTGTCGCCTCTATAGTGAAGAAGTGGCCACCCTCTCCATCACCATGGCGAAGCAACACAGTGGACCACCACCTCAACTGCGGCTCTCATGCCCTAGGCACACCCAATAGAATCCTAGGGTGCAACATCAACACTCTCTCCAAAAACCAGGCCACCAAGATGGACTCAAAGGAAAACTCTCTCGTATCCATGGACCAATAGTGGTCCAGTTGCCCCATCATCCTGGAATGCAGCGTAAGCCCCCAGGCGAAATGATCGCTGGACAACACTCTCTCCATCACCATCAGCTTGCCACCACTGATCCCCTGCGTCGCCAGCGAACCATACACTCTCACAATCATCGCTACTATACATCGATGCGCTAGGGAATCCATCGCCCCAATGCTCACAATTGTGCCAGACATATAGTTCAGCCCCGAACAATATCTCCGACCCATCGTCGCTAGCGGTGTATCTCTCACTAGCACCGGCTCCGACGGTGGGGGCGTTCCCCAAAATGGGAGCCCAGTCAAAAAATACACATCCTCCACCGCAGTGAAGGGAATCTTCTCTCCCCACACTATGAAGCAGTGCAGGTCTGGACTCCACATCCGGATAAGAAACTACAGGAGATACTCCTGTGCCCTTATCAAGGGGCACTCAAGGAACTTCAGCAGCCCACAGGCTGCCAAAGTCGCACGTACACCTGGCTCCTCAATAGAAACGACGTCTCGCAACTGGGACCAATCCCGCTCTCGCCAACCAATAGGCATTGTGCTTGAATCTCACCTACACAACATAAAATTGTCCTAAGTCAGCCACATGGACAATAAACAAACATCAAAAATCCAAGTTTTATACCCATCAACCTTGCCTCCACAACGCAATTGTTCAACCCACAGGTGCGCACATGCATGCCTGCACAGCCCAAAGACGCGCATTTGTGTGCGCTTGTTCACTACACAGGTGCGCACGCATATGCACCTGTTCACTACAAAGGTGTGCTCTCAGGCGCGGTTGTCCATGCTATAGACGTGCACATGTGTGCGCCTATTCAACTGACAAGCATGCACATGTGCATGCCTATTCATCCGACAGGCGTGCAACTGTGCATGCCCGTTCAACCAACAGGAGTGCCCATAGTGCATGCCCTTTATCCCTTTACTAGCGCTCCCATGTGCGTCTATCTAGAGGACAGGCGCGCACATGTGCATGCCTATTACCGGATCGCCCATGCATGTGCGGCCCACACCCCTAAAACAACTCTGTACGGCCCTTTGTACAACCCCTGCCCAAAAAATGAAACCCTAATTCTATGCAGGATGATTAGACCACTAACCTAATGCTCGTGGGTCCTCAATCGGATGCCTCATCTTCCCAGAATCTCACAATCTCCTCTGAATTCTTCTCATCCAATCACTATATCAGCAAGTACAAATGAGGTGGCAATGTGGGCCCTACAGCTATATATAGGCCTTTTTTCCAAATTTTCACTCACCATTCCGGGAGCTCCAGGCATCCATTTCTCGATCAGGTACGCATGTGCATATTCCCACTTATCAAATACATGCTCATATATTCCATTATCTTCAAATATTGTTCACGTCGGGTATTTGGTTTTCATGTGTGCAGGTATTTGGTCATCATACATTGACACAGCCCCTTCAGGTATATACTCATCACTAGCATGTAGTCATTCCCTGTGAATCTCACTTACATTTCCAGTCACACCCTTTGACATTTTCCTCTAGGATCCCCATTTGCGGCTCTGCAGTACCCACACCTCCATTTTCATCTTCGGTACTATCACCCGGTAGCACTCTTACCCACATGAGTTGTCCCATTCATAGCAACCTTTGGCACTTTTGACACTTATGCTATTTTTCACAACCCTTTAGGGATGGGAGTCTCGATAGTCTTACATCATCTTGGGAATCAACCACATACTCCTTCTACTCATTTTGCTATCTTTCCCAACAGACTCCCAGGTTACCTCTCCATGGTTCTACGGTTGGGATGCACCTCCGCAGTACAATGAACGCTCCATTTCATCCACAATTTGTTTACTCATCTGCAAATCTCCCTTCATTTCATGTACCTCATACAGAAACCCACCCATGGGGCCCCCACCCTCCATCAGTTTCCCAAGAAAATTATTCCCTTCTCGGGCCAACCATATCAGACTGGGGAACCCATTTTTGTACTTGTACACTTCTCCCCAATTATTTGTTATTTATTGTAAAAACGCCTTTATTTCCAGTCATAAAATTACCTTTTTTTTCATCACCTTTGGCGACCTGCTTTTCTTTTTTTGGCCAATCGCAACCCATGTGACCCTTGGTTGGAGCACTACTTATCATCCACCCTTGACCGACATCGTCCATATCTTCAGAGTACCCCACAAGACACTTACCTTTGCCCTCTGAATTTGTTCACCTTGTCCCACCTCTGGCACAACTTATCCCCGATCTTGTCATCCCCTGACACTTGACCTCGTTGAATGCTTGCAGCCACTTTTTATCTCACATATACTCTAACCAAGGGAAGTCTTCAGTCTTCCTACATCTTGACTTTGTCCATGTACCTCCTCCTCTTCCCAACCTCACCTAGTAGATTTCACGAAGCCATTTACTTCTGGGAGTCGCGGCCCCCTTTTTTTTGTCGACATCAGCACATTTTTCCAGAAGGGTGACAGTATCTTGATTCTCATTACCCACCCAATGAGAGATCTCGGACATCACAGGGTGACACACAATTCCTCCCTGCTGTCGTTGACCCCCATAACATTCGACGTCAACACTTTTTCATGTTACTGTGGGTCTTACTTTGCGACTATTGCGGTTAGTTCTTTCTTTTGTTGAAGACCTGTGAACTTGGCTGGGCTATCAATACCCACATAATCGGTGATACTTATTACTATGATCATTGCCTACTATTCAGAGTATGTTCATCCATAGAATTGTCTTCTGCCTTTATCACGACCGCCCCCAAGGTCGCTGCAGTTGTCTACACCAACACTTCATTCCTCTTTTTGAGTTACATGACACGAGCATGGGGCATGCCCACCTCATTTGTACATAGTTTTCTTTTTCACACACCTCATGGAAGGTTGGGCTCTACCAGTTCCTTTTTCCCTCCAATGGATCTCTCTAGACGATCCCACTATTGCTCTCTCTTACAACAACACTCTCAGTAGAAGAAACATTGATATATTTCAGCTATACGTATGCTCCTAACCTCATCCATCAGGGGGCATCTGTTATCACTGAAATCTTGTCTGCACATGGTTGCAAGAACTCATCATCATCAAATAGTGATGAAGTCATCAATGGACCTGAATTAACACCAAAGCATCCATAAAGGGTAAAAAACTATAAAAAGTAGTGAAAAATTGAAGGGCGCTACGAAGACACTGGGTGCGTGCGCACAGGCACGGAACAAGAACGCAGAAATCACACACATGCGCATGATGCACGACTGTTATCACAAAAAGTTGCGCACCTGAGAAACGGTGCATTTATGAGAGTGGTCGGCCTCCCACCCACTTATGGTTCAACTCCCAAGCCGATTTGACACTCAAATCTGGATTGGATTTGACTGGATATCTTGTCAAAGGCCTAGAAATGCCCTAATTAGCCTATTTTCACACTACCAACTAGTTGAATAATAGCTCAAAGGAATGCTATAAAAAGGCCATGGATACACTTCATTTTTCAAGGAATTCAAAGCAAAGTTATGCTGCCATTATTCCCTTGAGGAATCCATCATTGCCAAGAGATTATTTTCACTATTGCATTGGGAAATCCATCTCACCCCTTGAGTGGATTAGCAAAGAGTTCTTTCATCATTTTCCATTTTTATTCGTTGTAAGAAGAGCTTTCTTGTGGGGGTCCAAGAGCCCTCCCTTGGACGAAGAAGGGACTCATAGTCCAATTTCTTTTTGGTGTATTTTTTCACTAATATCATCCTTATCATTGCTGACATGGGTCTCATTGTTCTTTTTGTCTCTATGTCTCTATGCTCATGAATTTAGTTGTTATTACATTTCTTAGTTTAATTGTTAGTTCTTGTTTTCTATTTCTTTCCCTAACACTTTTCCTTGTAGCTGTCCTGCTCAGCAGACCCAACTGAGCTTGCAACCAACTCTATTTTGCTCACTAAGGTGACAGAAGAGGTGCAACACACATCATGCATGTCAATGCAACCAAAATTGGTTACACGAGATCTAGAACCCTTGCAGTGAGAAAAGAAACAATCACATTAACGTTCTTACAACCAAATACGAACAATAATTAGCAAACAGCGCACCCTCAATAGGAAGCGCAAGTGAAAAACAACTCCGTAAACAACCAACCATTATTAAGGCTGAAGGGTCAATATCTACGATTCAAACGTTAATGCCAGATCAATTAACCAACCTAAACCCCTACTAGTCGATAATTGGCAATTCTAAGTTGACCTTTAAAAGCAAACAGGCTAGCAAGTAAAATCGTGAAATGGGCCTTAGCTACCAATATCCAATCATATCCATAGTTTCAATTATAACCAAATATATTCCCTAAATGTAACAAGATCAAGTACAAGAACTTGCTTAAGGGGATAAACATCACCCCTAAGGGGTAGTCCTAGTTAAAACATGATTACACCTAATAGATTTAAAGAAAAGGTTGTAAACACAATTTTATTGACTAGTTGAAAAGTTACCCGTGTGTTTTTTTTTTTTTTATTGACTCCTTGGAGGACATGTGTGTGACCATTCTCTTTGATCAACCCCTTTTAATCAAAATTTGGGCTAGCCTTTTATTATAGACTTCTAAATTGTAAGGTTCTAATGATATTCATGTGATGAGGTATATGCATACTCTTATTATAAATGCCTTTGCCTTTGCCAAAAGTAACCTTTTCTCCTATGTAGAATATAAAACCATTCCAAAGAAAAAAAGGGGTGTGCTAATAATATTGTACAACAATTTAACTCCAATTTCTCATTAATTGAATAAGAATTTACAAAAAGGTATAAATCGTAGGAAATATAATATAAAAATAACTAATGAACAAATACCTAACCATTTACAACCTCAAGATGGGAAATTTATAATTCATCCTCAGAAATATGAAACACCTGATTTCTCATTTATTCATTATTTCTAGATTACAAACTGTACAACCATTTAGGAATTGAAACAAAACGGAAAATCAACACAGTTTCGGTAAGGATTCAATATCAAGAAGGTAATTGTCCACCGCTAAATACACAGGCAACCACATGGTTATTCCGCGTGATCAGGGTCACTTGCAGTCATAGGTAGGCCCAACGCACTGTCAAAAGGAAATCCTATGAATTCGGTGTCAGGGATTACAAATTATTGACTGTTGTTAAGGGCACAGGGTCCAAGGAGTTAGCTGCTACACCACCCAAACATAAAACGAATCCGCAAAGGAAAAATTATTTCTGTATTTATTTTCGTATTTATAAAACAATCGTGCCTGAAGCTCACCTGCACAACATAAAACCGCCCTAAGTCAACCACATGGACAATAAACAAACATCAAAAAGCCAATTTTTATACCCATCAACCTTGCCTCCACGGAACGATTGTTCAACCCAGAGGCGCGCACATGCGTGCCAGTACAGCCCACAGACGTGCATTTGTGTGCACCTGTTCACTACACAGGTGCGCACACATATGCACCTGTTCACTACAAAGGCGTGTTCTCAGGCACACTTGTCCATGCTACAAACATGCACATGTGCGCGCCTGTTCAACTGACAAGCCTGCACATGTGCACGCCTGTTCATCTGACAGGCGTGCAACTGTGCATGCTTGTTCAACCAACAGGAGCACCCATAGTGTGTGCCCTTTATCCCTTTACTAGCGCTCCCATGTGCATCTATCCAGTGGACAGGCGCGCACATGTGCACGCCTATTACCGGATCGGCCATGCATGTGAGGCCCACACCCCTAAAAAACCTCTATATGGCCCTCCGTACAGCCCCTACCCAAAAAATGAAACCCTAATTCTATGAAGGATGATTAGACCACTAACCTAATGCTCGCGGGTCCTCAATCAGATGTCTCATCTTCCCAGAATCTCACAATCTCCTCTGAATTCTTCTCGTCCAATCACTATATCGGCAAGTACAAATGAGGTGGCAATGTGGGCCCTACAACTATGTATAGGCCTTTTTTCCAAACTTCCCCTCCCCCTTCCGGGAGCTCCGGGCGTCCATTTCTCGATCAGGTATGCATGCGCATATTCCCAGTTATCAAATACATGCTCATATATTCAATTATCTTCAAATATTGTTCACGTCGGGTATTTGGTTTTCACGTGTGCAGGTACTTGGTCATCATACATTGACACAGCCCCTTCAGTTATATACTCATCACTGGCATGTAGTCATTCCCTCTGAATCTCACTTACATTTCCAGTCACACCCTCTGACATTTTCCTCCAGGATCCCCATCTCCGACTCTACAATACCCGCACCTCCATTTGCATCTTCGGTACTGTCACCTGGTAGCACTCTTACCCACATGAGATGTCCCATTCATAGCACCCTTTGGCACTTCTGACACTTATGTTGTTTTTCACAACCCTTTTGGGATGGGAGTCTCAATAGTCTTACATCATCTCTGTGACGAACCGTCTCGTTACGCCAACCGTTCGAGTGATATGTGCAATTTTTTTTTATTTTTTTTTTTGGTGTGTTGAAGGTGTGTGCGCGTGTGTGGAAGTAACAACATACTTAACTCTACATCGCCACTCGACGACCAACAAGACGCAACCACAACAAATCTCAAACTGACCACTAAATACGACTGACCTCCCGCCCGTCCTACCCTGCAAGGTTAGGACCTCCAAGACACATAATCAACGCTCAAGCCCGATTTCCCATCGTCTTTAACCATTTAAGGTCTCAGGGCTGGCGACTATTCTGAGGAACATGGAGGTATCTACATCCCACCCGACACAACTGACCAAGCGACCAACTGACCACGATCAATTATACATAATAAGAACAATGGGCCCCTCATGGAAAGCGCGTGACCATAATAAGGATATAAGTTTAACATAACCACCTTCGCCATTTCAACCAGTACCATGAAGTATTTATAAAAGGCCTATGCATTATTACCACAATTATTAGTGACATGAGAATCACGCGTAGAAATTGATTTACATAATTCACAAGTAAATCCAATAGCATAAGACACATTATGACAATGAAATTAACATCATTAACT
>JZKD02S1672753.1:1470628-1482582 GCA_000966675.3 Picea glauca
CCAAGGGTGCCACTCGCCTTGATTGCTTCGGTCGTGTGACGTGCCCTTCAGGACGCACCACGTGCTCCAAGGGTGCCACTCACTGGCTTGTAATTCTTTGCGCGACGTGCCCTTCAGGATGCACCACGTGCTCCAAGGGTGCCACTCGCTGGTTTGTAATTCTTTGCGCGACGTGCCCTTTAGGATGCACCACGTGCTCCAAGGGTGCCACTCGCTGGTTTGACGGATTGGTAGACTCTAAAACCCCTGGGGGCAACACTCCGCCAGGTGAATCTTGTGGGAGACTAAGGGCTCTAAGAAATAAGGCCCCCACCTTATTGCGCGCCCCTTAGAATCATCGTGAGCGACTGTCGCAGTCTTCCCTCACGGCATCGTGGATCCCCTCGAACTAGGTAATCGTTAACCTACAGTTTGAGCCACAACGAGAGTGCTAGTAGGCTGTGGCAGGGATGCTGTCCACACCTCTCCCTCAATCTCTCTGGATCTTGTGTGTGGCCCCTCTACTCCATATGTGAGTCTGGTCGGCAAGCTATCGTCAGCCTGCATCATCAACCATCATGTCAAATCATGTCAAACAACATATCATATAATCAATAGTATATCATCAAATGAAACAATATCATCATATATGAAACAACTCAAATACCCCACTCCCTGAGTCAATCCGGAGTCCAAGGGAGTTCCACAGATTCCTCTGCATCCTCCAGGTCTGACACCCTGCACACTCAAAGAAACTGAGTCAGCAGCACCTGTCTACACCAAGGTAGTAAAAACATCCTGTCATATAACTCAATGCATCAAAAATGAAAGAAAAAGTTTTATCATCATATAAATCCAGATCACTTGCGAGCAAGTGTCCTCAAAGAATAAGTTTGGTATGTGCGCCAGAGAGGGATGTTACAATCTCGGGAATCAACCACATACTCCTTCTACTCATTTTGCTAGCTTTCCCAATGGACTCCTAGGTTACCTCTCCACGGTTCTACGGTTGGGATGCAACTCCGCAGTAGCATGAACCCTTCATTTCATTCACAATATATTTACTCATCTGCAAATCTCTCTTCATTTCATGTACCTCATACAGAAACCCACCCATGGGGCCCCCACCCTCCATCAGTTTCCCGAGAAAATTATGCCCTTCTCAGGCCAACCATATCACACTGGGGCACTCGTTTTCGTATTTGTACACTTCTCCCCAATTATTTGTTATTTATTGTACAAACGCCTTTATTTCCAGTCATTACATTACCTTTTTTGTCGTCACCTTTGGCGACCTGATTTTCTTTTTTTGGCCAATCACAACCCATGTCACCCTTGGTTGGAGCACTACTTATCATCCACCCTTGATCGGCATCGTCCATATCTTCAGAGTACCCCACAGGACACTTACCTCTGCCCTCTGAATTTGTTCACCTTGTCCCGCCTCTAGCACAACTTATCCCCGGTCTTGTCATCCCCCTGACACTTGACCTCGTTGAATGGTTGCGGCCACTTTTTATCTCACATATACTCCAACCAAGGGAAGTCTTCAGTCTTCCTACATATTGACTTCGTCCATGTACCTCCTCCACTTCCCAACCTCACCTAGTAGATTTCACGAAGCCATTTACTTCTGGGAGTCACGTCCCCCTTTTTTTTTGTCGACATCAGCACAGTTTTCCAGAAGGGAAACAATATCTTGATTCCCATTACCTACCCAATGAGAGATCTCAAAAAGCAAAGGGTGACACAAAATTTCTCCATGTTATCGTTGACCCCCATAACATTCGACGTCAACACATTTTCATGTTACGGTGGGTCTTACTTTGCGACTATTGCAGTTAGTTCTTTCATTTGTCGAAGACCTATGAACTTGGCTGGGCTATCAATACCCACATAATCGGTGATACTTATTACCGTGATCATTGCCTACTATTCAGAGTATGTTCATCCACAAAATTGTCTTCTGCCTTTATCATGACTGCCCTCGAGGGCGCTGCAGTTGTCTACACCAGCACTTCATTCGTTATTTTTGAGTTACATGACACGAGCATGGGGCATGCCTGCCTCATTTGTACACAGTTTTCTTTTTCATACACCTCATGGAAGGTTGGGCTCTACCAGTTCCTTTTTCCCTCCAATGGATCTCTCTAGACAATCCCACTATTGCTCTCTCTTACAACAACACTCTTAGTAGAAGAAACATTGATGGATTTCAGCTATACGTATGCTCCTAACCTCATCCATCAGGGGGCATCTGTTATCACTGAAATTTTTTCTTCACATGGTTGCAAGAACTCAGCATCATCAAATAGTGATGAAGTCATCCATGGACCTGAATTAACACCAAAGCATCCATAAAGGGTAAAAAACTATAAAAAGTAGTGAAAAATTGAAGGGCGCTACGAAGACACTGGGCACGTGCGCACAGGCATGGAACAAGAACGCAGAAATCACACACATGCGCACGATGCATGACTGTTATCACAAAAATTTGCGCACCTAAGAAACGGTGCATTTATGAGAGTGGCCGGCCTCCCACCCACTTATGGTTCAGCTCCCAAGCCGATTTGACACTCAAATCTGGATTGGATTCGACTGGATGTCTTGTCAAAGGCCTAGAAATTCCCTAATTAGCCTATTTTCACACTACCAACTAGTTGAATAATAGCTCAAAGGAATGTTATAAAAAGGCCATGGATACACTTCATTTTTCAAGGAATTCAAAGCAAAGTTATGCTGCCATTATTCTCTTGAGGAATCCATCCTTGCCAAGAGCATATTTTCACCATTGCATTGGGAAATCCATCTCACCCCTTGAGTGGATTAGCAAAGAGTTCTTTCATCATTTTCCATTTTTATTTGTTGTAAGAAGAGCTTTCTTGTGGGGGTCCAAGAGCCCTCCCTTGGAGGAAGAAGGGACTCATAGTCCAATTTCTTTTTGGTGTATTTTTTCACTAATATCAACCTTATCATTGCTGACATGGGTCTCATTGTTCTTTTTGTCTCTATGTCTCTATGCTCATGAATTTAGTTGTTAGTACATTTCTTAGTTTAATTGTTAGTTGTTGTTTTCTATTTCTTTCCCTAACTCTTTTCCTTGTAGTTGTCCTGCTTAGCAGACCCAACTGAGCTTGCAACCACCTCTTTTTTTCTCACTAAGGTGACAGAAGAGCCGCAACAAAAATAATACATGTCAATGCAACCAAAATTGATTACACAAGATATAGAACCCTTGCAGTGAGAGAAAAAACAATCACATTAACGTTCTTACAACCAAATACAAACAATAATTAGCAAACAATGCACCCTCAATAGGAAGCACAAATGAAAAATGACTATGTCAACAACCAACCATTATTAAGGCTGAAGGGTCAATATATATGATTCAAATGTTAATGACAGATCAATTAACCAACCTAAACCCCTACTAGTCGATAATTGGCAATTCTAACTTGACCTTTAAAAGCAAACAGGCTAGCAAGTAAAATCGTGAAATGGGCCTTAGCTACCAATATCCAATCATATCCATAGTTTCAATTATAACCAAATATATTCCCTAAATGTAACAAGATCAAGTACAAGAACTTTCTTAAGGGGATAAACATCACCCCTAAGGGGTAGTCCTAGTTAAAACATGATTACACCTAATAGATTTAAAGAAAAGGTTGCAAACACAATTTTATTGACTAGTTGAAAAGTTACCCTTGTTTTTTTTTTTTTTTTATTGACTCCTAGGAGGACATGTGTGTGACCATTCTCTTTGATCCACCCCTTTTAATCAAAATTTGGGCTCCCCTTTTATTATAGACTTCTAAATTGTAAGGTTCTAATGATATTCATGTGATTAGGTATATGCATGCTCTGATTATAAATGCCTTGGCCTTTGCCAAAAGTAACCTTTTCTCCTATGTAGAATATAAAACCATTCCAAAGAAAAAAAGGGGTGTGCTAATAATATTGTACAACAATTTAACTCCAATTTCTCATTAATTGAATAAGAATTTACWRAAAGGTATAAATCRTAGGAAATATAATATAAAAATAACTAATGAACAAATACCTAACCATTTACAACCTCAAGATGGGAAATTTATAATTCATCCTAAGAAATATGAAACGCCTGATTTCTCATTTATTCATTATTTCTAGATTAAAAACTGTACAACCATTTAGGAATTGAAACAAAACGGAAAAACAACACAGTTCTGGTAAGGATTCAGTATCAAGAAGGTAATTGTCCACCGCTAAATACATGGACAACCACATGGTTATTCCGCATGATCAGGGTCACTTGTAGTCACAGGTAGGTCCAACGCATTGTCAAAAGGAAATCCTATGAATTTGCTATCAGGGATTACAAATTATTGACTCTTGTTAAGGGCACAAGGTCCAAGGAGTTAGCTACTACACCACCCAAACATAAAACAATCCGCAAAGGCAAAATTATTTCTGTATTTATTTCCGTATTTATAAAACAATCGTTCCTGAAGCTCACCTGCACAACATAAAACCGCCCTAAGTCAGCCACATGGACAATAAACAAACATCAAAAATCCAAGTTTTATACCCATCAACCTTGCCTCCACGGCGTGATTATTCAACCCACAGGCGCGCACATGCGTGCCTGTACAACCCACAGATGCCCATTTATGTGCGTCTGTTCACTACACAGGTGCGCACGCATATGCACTTGTTCACTACAAAGGCGTGTTCTCAAGCACACTTGTCCATGCTACAGACGTGCACATGTGCGCGCCTGTTCAAATGACAAGCATACACATGTGCACTCCTGTTCATCCGACAGGCGTGCAACTGTGCATGCATGTTCAACCAACAAGAGCGCCCATAGTGTGTTCCCTTTATCCCTTTACTAGCACTCCCATGTGCCTCTATCCAGTGGACAGACGTGCACCTGTGCGCGCCTATTACCAGATCGCCCATACATGTGGGGCCCACACCCCTAAAACACCTCTGTACAGCCCTCCGTATAGCCCCTGACATTTTCCTCTAGGATCCCCATTTTCGGCTCTGCAGTACCCGCACCTCCATTTGCATATTCGGTACTGTCACCTGGTAGCACTCTTACCCACATGAGTTGTCCCATTCATAGCACCCTTTGGCACTTCTGACACTTATGTTGTTTTTCACAACCCTTTTGGGATGGGAGTCCCAATAGTCTTACATCATCTCGGGAATCAACCACGTACTCCTTCTACTCATTTTTCTAGCTTTCCAAATAGACTCCTAGGTTACCTCTCCACAGTTCTACGGTCGGGATGCACCTCCGCAGTAGCATGAACCCTCCATTTCATCCACAATCTATTTACTCATCTGTAAATCTCCCTTCATTTCATGTACCTCATACAGAAACCCACCCATGGGCCCCCCACCCTCCATCAGTTTCCCAAGAAAATTATGCCCTTCTCGAGCCAACCATATCACACTGGGGCACCCGTTTTTGTATTTGTACACTTCTCACCAATTATTTGTTATTTATTGTACAAACGCCTTTATTTCCAGTCATTACATTACCTTTTTTGTCGTCACCTTTGGCGACCTGTTTTTCTTTTTTTGGCCAATCGCAACCCATGTCACCCTTGGTTGGAGCACTACTTATCATCCACCCTTGACCGACATCGTCCATATCTTCAGAGTACCCCATAGTACACTTACCTTTGCCCTCTGAATTTGTTCACCTTGTCCCGCCTCTGACACAACTTATCCCCAGTCTTGTCATCCCCCTGACACTTGACCTCGTTGAATGGTTGCGACTACTTTTTATCTCACATATACTCCAACCAAGGGAAGTCTTCAGTCTTCCTACATCTTGACTTCGTCCATGTACCTCACCTAGTAGATTTCACGAAGCCATTTACTTCTGGGAGTCGCATCCCCCTTTTTTTTTGTCGACATCAGCACAGTTTTCCAGAAGGGCAATAATATCTTGATTCTCATTACCCACCCAATGAGAGATCTCAGACAACACAACGTGACACACAATTGCTCCATGTTCTCGTTGACCCCAATAACATTCGATGTCAACACTTTTTCATGTTACGGTGAGTCTTACTTTGCGACTATTGCAGTTTGTTGTTTCATTTGTCGAAGACCTATGAACTTGGCTGGGCTATCAATACCCACATAATCGGTGATACTTATTACCGTGATCATTGCCTACTATTCAGAGTATGTTCATCCATAGAATTGTCTTCTTCCTTTATCATGACCGCCCCCGAGGGCGCTGCAGTTGTCTACACCAACACTTCATTCCTCTTTTTTGAGTTACATGACATGAGCATGGGGCATGCCCGCCTCATTTGTACACAGTTTTATTTTTCACACACCTCATGGAAGGTTGGGCTCTACCAGTTCCTTTTTCCCTCCAATGGATCTCTCTAGACGATCCCACTATTGCTCTCTCTTACAACAACACTCTCAGTAGAAGAAACATTGATGGATTTCAGCTATACATATGCTCCTAACCTCATCCATCAGGGGGCATCTGTTATCACTGAAATTTTGTCTGCACATGGTTGCAAGAACTCAGCATCATCAAATAGTGATGAAGTCATCCATGGACCTGAATTAACACCAAAGCATCCATAAAGGGTAAAAAACTATCAAAAGTAGTGAAAATTTGAAGGGCGCTATGAAGAAACTGAGCGCGCGCACACATGCATGGAACAAGAATGCAGAAATCACGCACATGCGCATGATGCGCGACTGTTATCACAAAAATCCACGCACCTGAGAAACGGTGCATTTATGAGAGTGGTCGGCCTCCCACCCACTTATGGTTCAGCTCCCAAGCCGATTTGACAATCAAATCTGGATTGGATTCGACTGGATGTCTTGTCAAAGTCCTAGAAATGCCCTAATTAGCCTACTTTCACACTACAAACTAGTTGAATAATAGCTCAAAGGAATGCTATAAAAAGGCCATGGATACACTTCATTTTTCAAGGAATTCAAAGCAAAGTTATGCTGCCATTATTCTCTTGAGGAATCCATCCTTGCCAAGAGCATATTTGCACCATTGCATTGGGAAATCCATCTCACCCCTTGAGAGGATTAACAATGAGTTCTTTCATCATTTTCCATTTTTATTTGTTGTAAGAAGAGATTTCTTGTGGGGGTCCAAGAGCCCTCCCTTGGAGGAAGAAGGGACTCATAGTCCAATTTATTTTTGGTGTATTTTTTCCCTAATATCAGCCTTATCATTGCTGACATGGGTCTCATTGTTCTTTTTGTCTCTATGTCTCCATGCTCATGAATTTAGTTGTTATTACATTTCTTAGTTTAATTGTTAGTTGTTGTTTTCTATTTCTTTCCCTAACTCTTTTCCTTGTAGCTGTCCTGCTCAGTAGACCCAATTGAGCTTGCAACCACCTCTATTTTGCTCACTAAGGTGACAGAAGAGGCACAACACACATCATACATGGCAATGCAACCAAAATTGATTACACGAGATCTAGAACCCTTGCAGTGAGAAAACAAACAATCACATTAACGTTCTTACAACCAAATACAAACAATAATTAGCAAACAACGCACCCTCAATAGGAAGCGCAAGTGGAAAACAACTCCGTCAACAACCAACCATTATTAAGGCTGAAGGGTCAATATCTATGAAACACCCCTATAAAACACCTCTGTACGACCCTCCGTATAGCCCCTGCCCAAAAAATGAAACCCTAATTCTATCCAGGATGATCAGACCACTAACCTAATGCTCGCGGGTCCTCAATCAGATGCCTCATCTTCCCAAAATCTCACAATCTCCTCTGAATTCTTCTCGTCCAATCACTATATCAACAAGTACAAATGAGGTGGCAATGTGGGCCCTACAACTATATATAGGCCTTTTTTCCAAACTTCCACTCACCATTCCGGGAGCTCCAGGCATCCATTTCTCGATCAAGTACGCATGTGCATATTCCCACTTATCAAATACATGCTCATATATTCGATTATCTTCAAATATTTTTCACGTCGGGTATTTGGTTTTCATGTGTGCAGGTACTTGGTCATCATACATTGACATAGCCCCTTCAATTATATACTCATCACTGGCATGTAGTCATTCCCTGTGAATCTCACTTACATTTCCAGTCACACCCTCTGACATTTGCCTCTAGGATCCCCATCTCCGGCTCTGCAATACCCGCACCTCCATTTGCATCTTTGGTACTGTCACCTGGTAGCACTCTTACCCACATGAGTTGTCCCATTCATAGCACCCTTTGGCACTTCTGACACTTATGCTGTTTTTCACAACCCTTTTGGGATGGGAGTCCCGATAGTCTTATATCATCTCGGGAATCAATCACATACTCCTACTCATTTTGCTAGCTTTCCCAATGGACTCCCAGGTTACCTCCCCATGGTTCTACGGTCGGGATGCAACTCCGCAGTAGCATGAACCCTTCATTTCATCCACAATCTGTTTACTCATCTGCAAATCTCCCTTCATTTCATGTACCTCATACAAAAACCCACCCATGGGGCCCCCACCCTCCATCACTTTCCCGAGAAAATTATTCCCTTCTCGGGCCAACCATATCACACTGGGGAGCCCATTTTTTTATTTGTACACTTCTCCTCAATTATTGGTTATTTATTGTACAAACGCCTTTATTTCCAGTCATTACATTACATTTTTTGTTGTCACCTTTAGTGACCTGCTTTTCTTTTTTTGGCCAATCGCAACCCATGTCACCCTTGGTTGGAGCACTACTTATCATCCACCCTTGACCGGCATCATCCATATCTTTAGAGTACCCCAAAAGACACTTACCTCTGCCCTCTGAATTTGTTCACCTTGTCCCGCCTCTAGCACAACTTATCCTCGGTCTTGTCATCCCCCTAACACTTGAGCTCGTTGAATGGTTGCGACCACTTTTTATCTCACATATACTCCAACCAAGGGAAGTCTTTAGTCTTCCTACATCTTGACTTCGTCCATGTACCTCCTTCACTTCCCAACCTCACCTAGTAGATTTCACGAAGCCATTTCCTTCTAGGAGTCGCGTCCCCCTTTTTTTTTGTCGACATCAACACAGTTTTCCAGAAGGGCAATAGTATCTTGATTCCCATTACCCACCCAATGAGAGATCTCAGAAAGCACAGGGTGACAAACAATTGCTCCATGTTCTCGTTGAAAACCATAACATTCGACGTCAACACTTTTCAATGTTATGGTGGGTCTTACTTTGCGACTATTGCAGTTATTTCTTTCATTTGTCGAAGACCTATGAACTTGGTTGGGCTATCAATACCCACATAATCGGTGATACTTATTACCGTGATCATTGCCTACTACTCAAAGTATGTTCATCCACATAATTGTCTTCTGCCTTTATCACGACCGCCCCCGAGGGCGCTGCAATTGTCTACACCAACACTTCATTCCTTATTTTTGAGTTACAAGACACGAGCATGGGGCATGCCCACCTCATTTGTACACAGTTTTCTTTTTCACACACCTCATGGAAGGTTGGGCTCTACCAGTTCCCTTTTCCCTCCAATGGATCTCTCTAGACGATCCCACTATTGCTCTCTCTTACAACAACACTCTCAGTAGAAGAAACATTGATGGATTTCAGCTATACGTATGCTCCTAACCTCATCCATCAGGGGGCATCTATTATCATTGAAATTTTGTCTTCACATGGTTGCAAGAACTCAACATCATCAAATAGTGATGAAGTCATCCATGGACTTGAATTAACACCAAAGCATCCATAAAGGGTAAAAAACTATAAAAAGTAGTGAAAAATTGAAGGGTTCTATGAAGACATTGGGCGCGTGCACACATGCGTGGAACAAGAATGCAGAAACCATGCACATGCGCATGATGCACGACTATTATAACAAAAAGTTGCGCACCTGAGAAACGGTGCATTTATGAGAGTGGTCAGCCTCCCACCCACTTATGGTTTAGCTCCCAAGTCGATTTGACACTCAAATCTGGATTGGATTCGACTGGATGTCTTGTCAAAGACCTAGAAATGCCCTAATTAGCCTATTTTCACACTACAAACTAGTTGAACAATAGCTCAAAGGAATGCTATAAAAAGGCCATGGATACACTTCATTTTTCAAGGATTTCAAAGAAAAGTTATGTTGCCATTATTCTCTTGAGGATGCCATCCTTGCCAAGAGCATATTTGCACCATTGCATTGGGAAATCCATCTCACCCCTTGAGTGGATTAGCAAAGATTTCTTTCATCATTTTCCATTTTTATTTGTTGTAAGAAGAGCTTTCTTGTGGGGGTCCAAGAGCCCTCCCTTGGAGGAAGAAGGGACTCATAGTCCAATTTCTTTTTGGTGTATTTTTTCGCTAATATCATCCTTATCATTGTTGACATGGGTCTCATTGTTCTTTTTGTCTCTATGTCTCTATGCTCATGAATTTAGTTGTTATTACATTTCTTAGTTTAATTGTTAGTTGTTGTTTTCTATTTCTTTCCCTAACTCTTTTCCTTGTAGCTCTCATGCTCAACAGACCCAACTGAGCTTGCAACCACCTCTATTTTTCTCACTAAGGTGACAGAAGAGGCGCAACACACATCATACATGTCAATGCAACCAAAATTGATTACACGAGATCTAGAACCCTTCCAGTGAGAAAAAAAGCAATCACATTAACGTTCTTAGAACCAAATACAAACAATAATTAGCAAACAACGCACCCTCAATAGGAAGCGCAAGTGAAAAATGACTCTGTCAACAACCAACCATTATTAAGGCTAAAGGGTCAATATATATTATTCAAACGTTAATGACAGATCAATTAACCAGCCTAAACCCCTACTAGTCGATAATTGGCAATTCTAACTTGACCTTTAAAATCAAACAGGCTAGCAAGTAAAATCGTGAAATGGGCCTTAGCTACCAATATCCAATCATATCCATTGTTTCAATTATAACCAAATATATTCCCTAAATGTAACAATATCAAGTACAAGAACTTGCTTAAGGGGATAAACATCACCCCTAAGGGGTAGTCCTAGTTAAAACATGATTACACCTAATAGATTTAAAGAAAAGGTTGTAAACACAATTTTATTGACTAGTTGAAAAGTTACCCCTGTGTTTTTTTTTTTTTTATTGACTCCTAGGAGGACATGTGTGTGACCATTCTCTTTGATCCACCCCTTTTAATCAAAATTTGGGCTCCCCTTTTATTATAGACTTCTAAATTGTAAGGTTCTAATGATATTCATGTGATGAGGTATATGTATACTCTTATTATAAATGCTTTGGCCTTTGCCAAAAGTAACCTGTTCTCCTATGTATAATATAAAACCATTCCAAAGAGAAAAAGGGGTGTGCTAATAATATTGTACAACAATTTAACTCCAATTTCTCATTAATTGAATAAGAATTTACAAAAAGGTATAAATCATAGGAAATATAATATAAAAATAACTAATGAACAAATACCTAACCATTTACAACCTCATGATGGGAAATTTATAATTCATCCTAAGAAATATGAAACGCTTGATTTCTCATTTATTCATTATTTCTAGATTACAAAATGTACAACCATTTAGGAATTGAAACAGAATGGAAAAACAACACAGTTCTAGTAAGGATTCGGTATCAAGAAGGTAATTCTCCACCGCTAAATACACGGACAACCACATGGTTATTCTGCGTGATCAGGGTCACTTGCAGTCACAGGTAGGCCCAACACACTATCAAAAGGAAATCCTATGAATTCGCTATTAGGGATTACAAATTATTGACTATTGTTAAGGGAACAGGGTCCAAGGAGTTAGCTACTACACCACCCAAACATAAAACTATTGGATTACTGAGAGGGGGGGTGTATCAATAATAGAGAAATTTAACCATATAATCCAAGTGCTATATCAATGAAGCATTATTATCCAATAACTACAGAGTAAATAAGCAATGAAAAAATGAACAATCATACACATACACAGTACACCAGTGTTTT
>JZKD02S1672753.1:1498247-1509608 GCA_000966675.3 Picea glauca
CTTCTCGTGAGGGATTTCACCATAAGGGGACCACTTTGGAGTTCATCCATATTTACTTCTTATCAACCATGACAAAAAAATAATGAGTCATATTTACATCAAACACTATTGGGTCTATTACCCAAAACTTTGTGCTATGGGTCTTTCTTCAAGAGTTGACATCAATGACAACCAACCTTAATCAACAGAACGAAAAAACAAGACAGTTCTAGTAAGGATTCGGTATCAAGAAGGTAATTGCCCACCACTAAATGCACAGACAACCACATGGTTATTCTGCGTGATCAGGGTCACTTGCAGTCACAGGTAGGCCAAACGCACTGTCAAAAGGAAATCCTATGAATTTTCTATCAGGGATTACAAATTATTGACTGTTGTTAAGGGCACAGGGTCCAAGGAGTTAGCTACTACACCACCCAAACATAAAACAACCCACAAAGGCAAAATTATTTCTGTATTTATTTTCGTATTTATAAAACAATCGTGCCTGAAGCTCACCTGCACAACATAAAACCGCCATAAGTCAGCCACATGGACAATAAACAAACATCAAAAAGCCAAGTTTTATACCCATCAACCTTGCCTCCATGGTGCGATTATTCAACCCACAGGCGCGTACATGTGTGCCTATACAACCCAAAGACGCGCATTTGTGTGCACCTATTCACTACACAAGTGCGCACGCATATGCACCTGTTCACTACAAAGGCGTGTTCTCAGGCACACTTATCCATGCTATAGACGTGCACATGTGCGCGCCTGTTCAAATGACAAGCGTACACATGTGCACGCTTGTTCATCCGACAGGCATGCAACTGTGCATGCCTTTTCAACCAACAGGAGCACCCATAGTGTGTGCCCTTTATCCCTTTACTAGCACTCCCATGTGCATCTATCCGATGGACAGGCGTGCACATGTGCGCACCTAATACCGGATCGCCCATGCATGTGGGGCCCACATCCCTAAAACACCTCTATACAGCCCTCCGTACAGCCCCTGCCCAAAAAATGAAACCCTAATTCTATGCAGGATGATCAGACCACTAACCTAATGCTCGCAGGTCCTCAATCGGATGCCTCATCTTCCCATAATCTCACAATCTCCTCTGAATTCTTCTCATCCAATCACTATATCAGCAAGTACAAATGAGGTGGAAATGTGGGCCCCACAACTATATATAGGCCTTTTTTCCAAACTTCCACTCACCATTCCGGGAGCTCCGGGCGTCCATTTCTCGATCAGGTATGCATGCGAATATTCCCACTTATCAAATACATGCTCATATATTCGATTATCTTCAAATATTGTTCACGTCGGGTATTTGGTTTTCATGTGTGCAGGTACTTCGTCATCATACATTGACACAGCCCCTTAAGTTATATACTCATCACTGGCATGTAGTCATTCCCTCTGAATCTCACTTACATTTCCAGCCACACCCTCTGACATTTGCCTCTAGGATCCCCATTTCTGGCTCTGCAGTACCCGCACCTCCATTTGCATCTTCGGTACTGTCACCCAGTAGCACTCTTACCCACATGAGTTGTCCCATTCATAGCACCCTTTGGCACTTCTGACATTTATGTTGTTTTTCACAACCCTTTAGGGATGGGAGTCCTGATAGTCTTATATCATCTTGGGAATCAACCACATACTCCTTCTACTCATTTTGCTAGCTTTCCCAACGGACTCCCAGGTTACCTCTCCACGGTTCTACGGTCGGGATGCACCTCCACAGTAGCATGAACCCTCCATTTCATCCACAATCTATTTACTCATCTACAAATCTCCCTTCATTTCATGTACCTCATACAGAAACCCACCCATGGGGCCCCCAACCTCCATCAGTTTCCCGATAAAATTATACCCTTCTTGGGCCAACCATATCACACTGGGGCACCCATTTTTGTATTTGTACACTTCTCCCCAATTATTTGTTATTTATTGTACAAACGCCTTTATTTCCAGTCATTAAATTACTTTTTTTGTCGTCACCTTTGGCGACCTGCTTTTCTTTTTTTGGCCAATCGCAACCCATGTTACCCTTGGTTGGAGAACTACTTATCATCCACCCTTGAATGGCATCGTCCATATCTTCAGAGTACCGCACAGGACACTTACCTTTTCCCTCTGAATTTGTTCACCTTGTCCCACCTCTGACACAACTTATCCCCAGTCTTGTCATCCCCCTGACACTTGACCTCGTTGAATGGTTGTGGCCACTTTTTATCTCACATATACTCCAACCAAGGGAAGTCTTCAGTCTTCCTACATCTTGACTTCGTCCATGTACCTCCTCCACTTTCCAACCTCACCTAGTAGATTTCATGAAGCCATTTACTTCTGGGAGTCGTGTCCCCCTTTTTTTTTGTCAACATCAGCACAATTTTCCAGAAGGGCAACAATATCTTGATTCTCATTACCCACCCAATGAGAGATCTTGGACAACACAGGGTGACACACAATTGCTCCCTGTTCTCGTTGACCCCAATAACATTCGATGTGAACACTTTTTCATGTTATGGTGGGTCTTACTTTGCGACTATTTCAGTTTGTTCTTTCATTTTTTGAAGACCTATGAACTTGGCTGGGCTATCAATACCCACATAATCGGTGATACTTATTACCATGATCATTGCCTACTATTCAGAGTATGTTCATCCACAGAATTGTCTTCTGCCTTTATCACGACCGCCCCTGAGGGTCCTGCAGTTGTCTACACCAACACTTCATTCCTTATTTTTTAGTTACATGACACGAGCATGGGGCATGCCTGCCTCATTTGTACACTGTTTTCTTTTTCACACACCTCATGGAAGGTTGGGTTCTACCAGTTCCTTTTTCCCTCCAATGGATCTCTGTAGACGATCCCACTATTGCTCTATCTTACAACAATACTCTTAGTAGAAGAAACATTGATGCATTTCAGCTATACATATGCTCCTAACCTCATCCATCAGGGGGCATCTGTTATCACTGAAATTTTTTCTGCACATGGTTGCAAGATCTCAGCATCATCAAATAGTGATGAAGTCATCCATGGACCTGAATTAATACCAAAGCATCCATAAAGGGTAAAAAACTATAAAAAGTAGTGAAAACCTGAAGAGCGCTATGAAGACACTGGGCACGCGCGCACATGCATGGAACAAGAATGCAGAAATCACGCACAAGATCAAGTACAAGAACTTGCTTAAGGGGATAAACATCACCCCTAAGGGGTAGTCCTAGTTAAAACATGATTACACCTAATAGATTTAAAGAAAAGGTTGTAAACACAATTTTATTGACTAGTTGAAAAGCTACCCTTGTGTTTTTTGTTTTTTTTATTGACTCCTTGGAGGACATGTGTGTGACCATTCTCTTTGATCCACCCCTTTTAATCAAAATTTGGGCTCCCCTTTTATTATAGACTTCTAAATTGTAAGATTCTAATGATATTCATGTGATGAGGTATATGCATACTCTTATTATAAATGCCTTGGCCTTTGCCAAAAGTAACCTTTTCTCCTATGTATAATATAAAACCATTCCAAAGAAAAAAAGGGGTGTGCTAATAATATTGTACAACAATTTAACTCCAATTTCTCATTAATTGAATAAGAATTTACAAAAAGGTATAAATCGTAGGAAATATAATATAAAAGTAACTAATGAACAAATACCTAACCATTTACAACCTCAAGATGGGAAATTTATAATTCATCCTAAGAAATATGAAATGCCTGATTTCTCATTTATTCATTATTTCTAGATTACAAACTGTACAACCATTTAGGAATTGAAACAGAACGGAAAAACAACACAGTTCTAGTAAGCATTCGGTATTAAGAAGGTAATTTTCCACCGCTAAATACAAGGACAACCACATGGTTATTCCGCATGATCAGGGTCAATTGCGATCACAGGTAGGCCCAACGCACTGTCAAAAGGAAATCCTATGAATTCGCTGTCAGGGATTACAAATTATTGACTGTTGTTAAGGGCATAGGGTCCAAGGAGTTAGCTGCTACACCACCCAAACATAAAACAATCCGCAAAGGAAAAATTATTTCCGTATTTATCTCGACAAGGCTATGCAGAGGATTGACTACACAACTGTTGCATAACACAATTTTCAAGGAAGGACCACACAATCGTTACACACACCCACACCCGATTTGGCAAAGGTAAATGCATAGGCAACACTTTACATAGTTTTCTAAGCTGAAGGTTATAATAAAACTGATTTGGGAGGTGGAATTGTTCCAACAATGAGCCCAGGTGCAAAATCGCCCCCAAGAAATAATCAGAGATAAGGAATCGCTGACTAAGGAAGCTTAAAAAAAAAATGGTACGTAATCATGGCACAGACAGTATTCAATCTGGAAACTATTAACCCCTTTAGTATATAGATTCCCTGTGACATACAAAATTGATAGTAGCGTCCTTGGGAAGGGTGAGTAGGAGGGTGATAGATCGCATGAGGGAATCCTCAACTGATCGAAACCCAAGAACGAAAGCACCGTCATAGAAATCCATGTAACCAAGGATAATTGGGGTTGACTAGATCAAATCCAAAAAGGTTTTGCAGGTATAAGCTTTATGAGATGGTGACTGAAAGGAGGGTGAAAACACTCAAGCGATCCCACGTAGGCAGGGGCTTAGAACACACTACCAGCGAATTCGAGGTAGACAATCGGGTATGGCCACATAAAAGTGTAAAAATATTGCGAGGGAAATCAGATAGACAATCACAATCGCAGATTGAAATTAGATACCTTATTACATCTCAGAATAAATATAGTAAACAAACGTTGACTTGTATAATAAAAATGCAGTCATAAAACACAGGGACTTCAACCGCAATTCTCCTAAAATGTAGACAGACAGGGATTCCGACACCAAAACGCAGACCAGAATAATTTGTAGGCAATCAATCGAATGGGTGAGGCCCAATATAAATTTATCAATATTATTGTACAGAGATAGATTTGTAGAGAAACCAAAAGGAGGGTCCATCAATAAACAATCCTAGAGTTAAGTTGCGAGTGAGATAATACAACACAATGCGGGTTCAATCATCAATAAATAAAGCGCAAAGATAAACCTATCTGGCGATCATAAAACGCAGAGTAAAGGACTTCACCATCAATTAATTTCAAGGTTATTAAAACACATCAAGGAGCAAGGAAGACCATTCAGGCAAGGACAATAACAGAGGTGGATAGCTGATAGGTTCGACGTCACTTCATCATTTAAAATGCAAATCCCGTAAGCAACAATATAACACAGTCAAGAAAGAAATACGCAGAAATGTCCAGCGAGGTATAAAAGTGAAGTACAAACAAGATAACACTGGGTATAAACATGTTGAATTCATTTAGAATCAATATTGATATCCAAGCCTAAGGCCTACTATATTCTACTCTACAAAAGAAAAGAGCATATCGTTGCCTTATCGCCTGCTTCGAATGATGTCCCACGCTCTGTGCACTCCTGCTCGCTGACCATCGAGACTTTACCGGTACCTCCCAGCCAACGCTAGTGGTACTTTTCTTCCCCCTTACCCCCCCGAGCTACAAAGGGGCCACACACTATCTAGAGGGTACGTCTAGCTCCTAGCTCACCTTGCAAGACTGAGCTACCACTCCTCTCTAAGCTGGGAAATCCCAACTCCCATAAGTGAATCAGTCAAGTGACTATTCCTGCAACGTAACGTTACGCTAATATCCCATGCCCTTCATCCTTCTCCTTCCTCTCTTTTATAGAGTTTCCAACCTCCTTTCTTTTCCTAAATCTCATTTAATTAAAGTTTTAATAAAAATTTCCTAAAATTCTCCTTCGTACAAGTGTGACCCATCCCCCACTTTTCTCCACTAATTATTTTCTTTAATTAATTAATTGTCTTATTTCCCTTACCCACCTAGAGTTACTCCTAAAATCACTCCTAGGTGTCCCTAGATTCCCTTACATGTTTTAAAGGCTTTCCCTAAAATGAAATTGCTAAATCAGTTTAAAATTAGAAGGTTCTTAAATGCAGATTCTTTACTAAATTGGTTTCCCGCTTTTTACCATGAGTTCCCCTCTTTCCCTCTTTAGGTTACCTCCTTTCCCTAATTTCCTAATTTTTATATTTCCTTCTTTCCCCTTTCTATGAGCTAGAAATGACAGTTGTGAAAATTAACCTCTTTTTACTTTTATTATTAATGCAATATCTTTTTAAACTATCAAAAGTTAAAATAATTAATTTCTTCTTTACATTTTATACCCACAGATTTTATTTAATTTCTTACTCTCTTCATTTTACCCAAAAATTTATGAAGACCAAAATCGTTACTTAAATGGTTTTTATTTTAACGTTTTATTATTTTATTTTTATATAGATATTTTCTTAAGGGTAGACAAGATTTTACCCCGAGCGAAGTTTTAGACTTAGAACTTAGATTTTAGACTGGGTGACATTTAATTAGGGGAGTTGTTTTAAAATTTCTTGATGTGTTAATTGTCTTAGGTCCATCTAGGTTCAACCCCCTATATCATCAATGCGACGTGCCCTGCAGGACGCACTAGGTGCTCCAAGGGTGCCACTCGCCTCATCTATTCTTTTGCGTGACGTGCCCTTCATGACACACTACATGCTCCAAGGGTTCCACTCGCCTCTTGACTGATTGGTAGACATCAACAACCCTTGGAGTCAACACTCCGCCAGGTGAACTTGTGGGAGACTAAGGGCTTCTAAGGAATAAGGCCCCAACCTTATTGTCCACCCCTTAGAATCATCATGAGTGACTGTCGCAGTCTGCTCTCACGACATTGTGGGTCCTCTCGAACTAGGTAATCGTTAACCTATAGTTCGAGCCATGGCAGGAGTGCTAGTAGGATGTGGCAGGGCTGCTGTCCACACCTCTCCCTCAACCTCTCTGGTAGTCATGTGTGACCCCTTTACTCCATATGTTAGTCTAGTTGGCAAGCTATCGTCAGCCTGCATCATCAACAAATATTGTCAAAACATATCCACATCATATCATCTAATCAAATGTACCAACATCACAGTAAAACAATTAAACCCCAATGGCACACTCCCTGATTCGATTCAGAGTCCAAGGGGTTCCATTGATGCCTCTACATCCTCAAGTTCCAAAACCCTGCACACTGAGTAAAACTGAGTCAATAGCACCTGTCTATGTCAATGCAGTAAAACAACATGTCATCTACCCATAACACATCATAATCAAAGTCAAATGTTTTAATAGCATAATAATCCGGATCACTTGTGAGAAAGTGTCCTCAAAGAATAAGTTCTCTTAGTGCGCCAGAGTGGGATGTTACATTGTAGCCTAAGAAACTAGGGGGTTGGAGCCTCCTTCTAGTTGCAGATGGAAAAAAAAGGAAGTTGGTGCTTCCAATGAATGTAATTCTTCAAGACATATAAGGAAAAGCATTTTGTGGTTTTCTCCCGATTTGTGTTTCCACGTAAAACACTGGTGTACAGTGTATGTGTATGTTTGTTCATTTGTTCATTTCTTATTTACTCTTCAATTATTGGATGATAATGCTTCATTGATATAACACTTGGATTATATGGTTAAAAATGATTAAATTGCTCTATTATTGATTCACCCCCCTTCTCAGTAATCCAACAATTGGTATCAGAGTAGGTTCCTTCAAAAATCAGTTTAACCAATGAAAGGTAGATCACGGAGAGTACCAACTCATATAAAAATGGAATACCACAGTTTGATGGACAAAAGTATGCTTTTTTGAGCATAAGGATGAGGACATATATACAGGCACAGGGATTTCAAGTTTGTCAATCAATTGTAGATGGATACACATCACCAGCAGTTCCACCAACAAATGACAAAGTAGTAAAACTCGGTGAGAATAATTCCAAAGACATAAATGCACTTTTGAATGGTCTCAGTGATATAGTATTCACCAAATTTTCATATTGTAAATCCGCTAAAGATATTTGGGACAAGCTTCAAAATATTTGTGAAGGAGATACAAAAGTCAATGAAACAAAGCTTCATACTTACAGAGGTCAGTTCGAACAACTAAAAATGAAGGAAGATGAAGATATCGTAGCCTACTTCTTACGAGACGATGAAATAGTGAATGCAATCATAGGATTGGGAGAAGAAATTGAAGAATCTATAATTGTTCAAAAGATACTAAGATCTCTTCCTATGATAGTCAACCCTAAGATATCAACACTAGAAGAAAGATTGGATCTAGAATCAAGAAGCATGGATGAACTGCATGGAATCTTCACAGCATATGAAATGAGAACTGAGTAGGAAAATCCAAATGTAAAAGAAGCATCCTTTATGGCATCCAAAAGATCAAAGCAAAAGAAAAAGGAACAAGAAGAATATAGCAGCAATAGTGATGCCTAAGAAGATGATGAAGAAGTGGCCAACTTCGTCAAAAGACTAAACAAGGGAACCAACAATAGTTATAGAGGTAGCTCCCTTTAATTTGTTTTAATTGTGATGGTATTGGTCATTTTGCTAACAAATGTCCTCATAAGAAAAAGAGAAATGATGAAGTTTACTCAAAAGGAAAACACACATATAAAGGAAAAATAACTACAAAGAAAGTTTTCAAGAAAATATTATACACCAAAGAATACATCTCATCATCAGATGAAGATGAAGTCAGTGACAATGAGATAGGAAGATTTATATTCATGCCAGTAAAAGAATCTGACAAAGAAGACTCTGAAGCAGAATATGAAGAAGCCGAAGAAGAATGTGAAGAAGCCGAAGAAGAAATTGAAGAGGCAGAAGTCGACTATCGAGAAGACATAATGTGTGTCATCGAAGTTATCAGAAGGTAAAACAAGAAAAACAAGAAACTACAAGCAGAACTAGACAAGAAAAAGGACACTTGAGAACTGGAACAAATGATCACAAAATTGAAAGTTCAAATAGAAGAAGATAAAAGAATTGAAGAAGCACTCAAACAACAACTAGAATAAAAGGATAAGATCATTGGAAACTTGGAAGCAGAGGTTGTCACACTAAGAAATGATATTCAAAAGAAAAATATGAAGAATAGCTCAAAAGTTCTGGATGACATTATCAGCAGTCAAAAATATCATCTTGACAAGTCGAGACTTGGATATAATAAGACAGAAAAGGGATCAAGCTCCAAAACAAAATAGCAAGAAACAAATGCAAAGAGCTATGCAGAAACAATCAAAGAGGATAGGAAGGTATACAAGGAAGATTACAGGGACACTCCTCCACCAAGAAGATTCATATTTCAGAATCCACAATAGACAGATAGGCCTCAAGAAGAAGAAGGATTCATAAGAGCACCTCCCTTCAGAAGATCTTCAAATCCCAGGTATCAAACTATATTTTTTGGTTTATGTTATGCATGTAATAATTTTGGACATAAAGTTGTGAATTGCAGAGCTAACAACAGGAACAGTAACAACTTTGAGAGTTATACACAAAGAGATTATTCAAGGAGACCTAGTGACACACAAAGAAGAAGTTACAATAGGTTTGAATATTTGAAAACTGAAGTGGAATGTTACAAATGTAACAATTTTGGACACATGGCCAAGGATTGTAGAATGGCAATCCCTCGTAAAGAACCTCAATAGAATAACAACAGTCACAAACAACAACCTCAGAAAATGACATGGATAAGAAAGCAAGATCAGTATAACAATGAAGAATGAACAGTCGCTCTACAATCTAAGCATAAGAAACACGGTTGGTATGTTGACAGTGGATGTTCAAAACACATGACAGGTGATAAAGACAAATTTCTTACATTACGAAAATAAAAAGATGGATCAGTATCCTTCAGAAATGATAATTCATCCAAAATCAATGGAGAAGGCACAGTCTAAATTGGGAATAAGAATGAAAAGGCACAAAATGTTCTACTGGTAGAAGATATGAAACATAATCTTCTAAGTGTGATTCAAATGTGTGACCAAGGTCATAAACTTACTTTCGATTCAGAAAAGTGTGAGATAAGAAAATAAGGTTCAAGGAAATTGGTCGGTACAGCTGCAAGAACTTCAAACAACATATATGTGTTTAGTGAAATTGGAAATTAAAAGTGTTGTCTAGGAATGGAATATGAAAGTTGGCTATCGAATAGAAGAATGGGTCACATGAATTTTGATAACCTTGTCAAAGTCAGCAAAAGAGAAGCGGTCAGAGAAATGCCCCAGATGACGAAACCAACTAACACTTTATGCAAGCATTGTCAACAAGGATATCAAACAAAGACCAGGTTCAAATTAAAGGAATATTCAACAACAAGACCACTGGAAATTGTTCACATTGATCTAGTTGGACCAACTACAACAAAGGGCTTAAAATGTGAAAAATAATTTATGTTATTAGTTGACGATTATACAAGAATGACTATAGTTTTCTTTCTCAAGAACAAGTCAGAAGCTTTTGAAAACTTCAAGATCTACAAGGAAATGGTTGAAAATGAGATGGATTCAAGAATCAAATGTTTGAGATATGATAATGGAGGAGAGGTCACTTGAAAGGAATTTATGGACTACTGTAGCATTCATGGAATAAAAAGGCAATTCTCTGTTGCTAGGACACCTCAACAGAATGGAGTTGCTGAAAGAAAAAACAGGGCAGTACAAGAAATTGCTTGAACAATGCCAATGGATTCCAAATTGACAGATATATTTTTGACACAGGCAGTGCATACAACAATTCACATTCAAAATAGAGTAATTCTCTGAAACAACACTGATAAAACTCCCTACGAGCTATGGAAAGGAAGACCAGCAAATGTGAAGCACTTCAGAGTTTTTGGAAGAAAATGCTACATCAAAAGAGAATATGGAATAATGGGAAAGTTTGAATCTCGTCTGGACAAAGGAACACTTGTTGGTTACTCAAGAACCAGGAAAGCATACAAGTTTTACAATCTAATATTGAACAAAGTTGTGGAAAGCATCAACGTAACAATTGATGAAACAGGCAGACCAAAATCAAAGGAAGAAGAAAACAAATCAATGGAACAACTTTTCGAAGAAGAAGATGAAAAATAAGTGGAAGAAGAAGATGAAGATTAAGAGATTTTGACAGAAGTAGAAGAGCAAGTTCAGAAAGTATCTCCAAAGACACCTAGCAAACGAGTACAGAAGAATCATCCTTCAGATCAAATTATTGGAAACAAAGATGCAGGAGTTGAGACTAGAAGAAAAAATCTATTCACCAGAACAAACACACCTAGCACTCTTATCTACAATTGAACTAAACTCTTTTGAAGAATCCAACAAGGATGAATTTTGGAATAAGGCCATGGATGAAGAATTGGATCAAATAGAGAAAAATGACACTTGGGAATTGGTTCCAAGACCAAAGAATAAGAATGTG
>JZKD02S1672753.1:1537529-1548991 GCA_000966675.3 Picea glauca
CTCTTGCATAAGGACTACTCCAATTCCTCTCCTAGGGGAATAACATTGAAGGACAAAGGTATTTGTGAAATTAGGAAGAGCAAAGATCAGAGTAATGCACATAGCCTCCTTTAATGCTTGAAAGGCCCGATCAGCTGCGAGAGTCCAAGTGAAATAATGTTTTTTAAGTAGAGCAGTGAGAGGTGCTACAATCTTTCCATAATTCTTAACAAACTTCCAATAATATCCTATTCATACGAGAAAACCACACGATATTTTGATAGTCTTGGGGCGAGGCCAATCCTGCATGCCTTCAATCTTCTTAGGATCCACCCAGACACTAGTCTTGCCAACAATATGACCCAAGTACTCAACTTCTGAGGTGCCAAAGGAACATTTAGAGTGTCTGAGGAAAATTTGATGCTAAGAGAGTAGATGAAGAGATTGATCCACGTGGGAAAGATGGGATTATGAAGTTTTATTTTATACGAGAATATCATCAAAGAAAGATAATACAAAATGACATAGAAAAGTACGGAAGATGTGATTCATGAGGGTTTGGAAGGTGGAGGGGGAATTACACAGGCCAAAGGGCATGAATACGAACAGATAGTGACCCTCATGCAGTACACACGCCAAAGGGCATGACCAACGAATATTAATTATTTGATTTCAATTATTCCTATACTCTATGTTCATAGGCTATGTTAAATTTTTCGATATGAATTTGTTCTAGTGTTATCATCTTACTTTGTAAGAGAGTTGGTAGGAACTTGTCATCACTTGTGCAATTAATAGTTTTATGTTCTAAGGAATATTAATTAGTTGGTTTCTATTATGCCTATAATCCATGTTAACAGGCTCTGTTAATGTTTTCCATATGCATTTGTTCCAGTGTTGTCATCTTACTTTATAAGAGAGTTGGTAGGAACTTGTCATCACTTGCAATTAATAGTTTTATGTCCTTAGGAATATTAATTATTTGGTTTCAATTATGCATATCCTCTATTTTCACAGGCTCTATTAACATTTTCCATATGAATTTGGTCCATTGTTTTGAGACTTGCCTAACACTTGCAAGATTCATCCATCTTGGCCAAGTCGTTCCCAAAGAAAGGACTCTCCAAACATGTTCCTTCATGTCAAAATTTGGAAAATGATAAAATCTCACCTAAAACTCGTTAATTTTTATATTATAAGACTTACGAGATGAATTGATGGATACATTATTCTTTTGTAGATTTTATGAAATGTAAATGTCATTTTTTTTATTTCAATAATAAATTGGAATCTTAAAAGTATTTTTGCTAAATTTAGTTCAAGTATTGAATGTTTTTTCTCTTAGGAAAAATGTCGATTAGAGTTGTGGCATGGGGAATTTTATCGCATAATCTATACTTTCCCAACCCAAAAGGAAAGTAGGCCTAGATTGACGTAACATAGAGGTAACCAGATCACTGTCGCCCCAATAGGGTACCCCTTTCTCTTTAGGAGGGGGAAAACCTCACTCCAAGGGAGACGTCCCAGGACCTAGTTGGTTGATGAAGGAGGATAAGACAAGGTAATACCACCCCTCTCTCTAGGTCATTCAAATGAATGAAGTCACTTGGAATGGTTAATTCAAGGGGGTTAAGGGAAATAAGGTGAATGATACCTTCCCTTTACCAAAGAAACAACAAATGTTAAAAAATGATATCAATGCTTTCATTAAGTGACTTCAATATAAAATTCTACTACCAAGCAAGTTTATCTATGAAACATAGATGTGTAGCAACATTAACAAATCCAGAAATGGTAACTTATAAGGGCAATGTAATAAAATATAAAGACCTTGCAATGATGGTACTTTTTCCACATACAATTTCTAGATTAATATAATCCAGGCAATGACTTTATAAGGGTTGTCAAAGTACTCATAACAACAACAAATCAACAATTATGATAGTAGTAAACAACTTTAGAAAAGTACCTTGCTAAGGAAATTTAGTGGACACTTTTAGAATTTATTGATTGTGGCTTTCCTAGTCCAAATTCTGGGTGGCTTATTAGTCATAAAATGAATCTAAGAGGATGTCAAAAGTGACAGTACCAAAAATAAAACAAGAGTGATGTCAGTGGTAAGAAACCTTCAGAAATGCACTTTGTGTAGAGCAATTTAGGCACACTTTAACTCCAATTGATAATACTTTGCTTCATGAAATTTTTGGGGTTGGTTTAGTTAACTTATAAGCTAAATGGGATGATATATAGTGGTTGTAGAAGTGTTATCAACAATATAAATTTATTACCTTAAAACTAGATTAGTAAGTTATTTTAATTTGGTAGAGATAACAAGTGAATTTGAATTTAGTCTTGTCAAGGAATAGGGGAAGAGGACTAGTGCCTTTAAGGGTAACGGAGTAAAGGTGGACGACTTCTTCTAAGGCTGAAAATAAATTGATGATGATGCACAAAAGTCTAAGAGGGAAAAATCATAGGAGAATTAGTAACTTAAGGCCCCCTATGCATTGACCTCAAGACACAAGATGCTAGGGTGTAGGCAATTCTAGTCCCTAGCGCCTTGCTCTGGTTAGGCTTCTTATGGAGTAAAATTTATGAAATAATATCTAAGTCAAAATCCTTAGAGTTCTAGCAATTTAGGGCTCTAGGGTTTCAATAGTTACTAGCTCAATTCAATGAAAGGCTTAGCAAATAAAAAGTAAGAAAGTAGCAATTTAAGTTTCTTACTTCAAGCTTTAAGTACACCTGCAATTTCATAATATTGCATACAAAAAAACCATACAAAAAACCATTCAATAGATGAAAAAATGCATATTTTACTTACTTGCACCAAGAATAATCATGAGAATACCATGCAAGATCACCAGAAAACCTCCAAGACTGATCTAAGCTACAAAACTTATCCTTAAACAAGAATGGTGCCTCTGAATTTCAGCCAATAACCCTCACTAGAGAGAAAATTTTAGACCTCTTGTCTTCTATGACAAGTTCTGATGTGAGAATGAGATTACTTTATGCTTATTTATACAAAATTTCAACGTTTTAGGTCAAAAACAAGTCCAACCTGGCCAAAATTGAATAAAAATTCAATTTTGACATAATTAAATTAAAATTTCATCTAAAGACACCTCCAAGGGTGACATTATGCCCTTTTATGGTGACGTTGAGACCCATAAGTTAAACATTGAACTATAAAAGTGGGGTTCTTGACCTCTAGAGGCCACAAATGATGCCCACATGTGACACCAGGCTCATAAATGCCTCCAAAATAAAACACTAGCTCTGGATGACATTTAGGGCTAGGATGGTGATGTCTAGGGCCCTCAAGGCCTAACTTCCATGTGGGAAGAGCAAGGTATCCCTGGGTCTAGGTCTACTAGGGTGCCTCCAAAGGAAACATCCTAGTTTCTCCCATTACAGTTCTTTAATCTCTTCTTACCCTTGGTTGGGGTTTCAACATCCATCTATGGGATTTAAGTCCCATGAAGGTATGAGCTAATCATTCCATCATGTGTACCTTTCCATTGGGAAAGGTCCTGCAACAACAAGAAGTATGCCCTCTAGGGTCTCATAAGTCATAGGGATCATAGCATGTAAATCACATTGAATAATTCAATTACCCAAACATGTGCATCAAACCCATCTTACCCACACAAATTATCAAAGATGCTATGCAATTTGACAAGTTATGTTTGGGGAACGTCTCAGGGTGTCCTATTGGGTTAACCTCTCTTAAGTTTGGGGTGTTTAGTAGGTGGGATCTAGTCCAAATCATGTAAGTGTATGAGGTGGCATGGGATAAGTATTTGGGTATGGGGTACATGTAATAACAGGGAAATTTAAAGTCTTAGTTGTGGGTGCCTTTGTGGAGGGAGAGATGCACCTTGTCATAAATGCAATTGTTTCCTAGAACATTCATTTCCTTTCACTCTGGGTTTTATTTCTTTTTATCTTTTTCTCTTGTGATTCAAGAGAATACTTGAGGGACATTATCCTGGATTGATGACAAGAGGTGACAACATTATCGAAAAACATTTCATGGAAATGAGAAGGTTGGTTGGTGATGATCCCCCCTTTCTCTTGGCCATGCCACCAACAGCCACTACCCTGACATGGTGACCACATAGGTGGTAGTGTCATACCGCGATATTCCCATGGTCATAATAGGTTGGCTCTTGATGAGACCTCCTATCCATCAACTAGTACCTTGATTGTTTATGTATCTTATGGGTCCCCTTTTCTTACTGAGAATATTTTCACTTGTTTCTCGTGGATTCTTGGAGGATGCATATCAAAGGTTTCAACATTGGATTTTAACTCATGTAAGCTACTTTTACCCTCCGAGGCATTATCCGCTTCTTCCCACAAGGTAAGGTGCAACCATACCTAGTGTATCCAATCCCAATGCCCAAAAAAGGATAGGGGAGATCAGAGGAATAAATATGGAAAGTGGTAATTATGGAGGGAACAAACGATGAATTTTTACAGATCCACCCAATGGAAACCCATCCTAAAGATAAATCAACTTACTAGGGAACCATGTCACCCTTCGAGGTATGAATGGGGAAAAAAGAATAATTTGCAAGAAAATGTCACGAAATGAAGAAGGATTCAATATAACATATTGAAGTGCTTAAAAAATCTGAGTGATACAAACCATGATACCTAGAATCATTACCTCATAAAGAAAGAATCACTACTACTTCAGGACTAAGCTAGTAGGATGGACACTGCTACTAGTGAAACATGGACTGCATTGAAGAAAAGAGGGGCCTTATGGGGCCATGGTCAAGTCGTCTAGCTCTTGATACTCCATGTCTAGGATCTATGGGCCTCGAGACGTAATCTCCTTAGTTATCCCTAGTCTAGGGGATAACATATCACTCGAAGTGAGGGACATGTGCTCATCGTAGAGCGCATGAGAATATCAGTACCTCTGGTATGACGTGTGCCTACTAAATCTCAACAAAAGACATTAGTAATCCTTAGGGTGGTGATATCACCTCTCGTCCATATATGATAAAATAAACAAATAAGAGCATCTCTAGTCTAACATATGATTATGAGCATGCATACACACACACAGACACACACACACACACACATAATGAAACAAGCCAATACGAAACATGCAACTACAACTATACTAACATGATATGCAATGTTATGTACAATGGATGCAAACGCCTACCTATCCTAAATTACCTATACTTACCTATGAAATGCTAAGTATAAGAATACAACTAGTACAACCATGCTAGCAATGTATCATAACACCTTCCTATGTGCTTCATCATAAACAAAAACAATGAAAAGTTAAGCATAAAATAAACATGATTTAGAGTATGCATTATATCATAGGAAATCGTAAAGTCTAGCTCATGGAGGTGAGAGGGAGGGATAAAATCATGCCAAGTCACCCTTCCAGAAAAGTGATCAATCCATCTTAGAAAAAGATCGTGAGAAGTTAAGGACTGAAAGGAATGGCTCAAAGAGTATGACGGTTGACTAACTTGGACGTCATCACTCCCTGAGGTCTGAGAAGGGATTAACAAGAACTTAGAGGGAAACTAACAACTTCTTAGGGGCAGCCTGAAAGATTGAGATAATAAACTTTTTAAGGAATTCAACCTCCCCTTGAATTCTAACGAAAAGTTTTTCCCTAAAGACAAATTGAAACAAGTGACATGTTCCACAACTGCATCCTTAGTGACATAACAAGGTAAAGAAATTGGATGGAATTGGAAAACCTTGGCACAAGTATCCTGCTTCAGACAAGTAACATCCTCTTTATCAAAATTTGATCACAACGACAGTTGATAATCTTCTTCATAGAATAAATCCAAGTGCTCAATGGAATACTCATCAAAATATTCAAGATATGACCAAAAATCATCAAGAGAACATTGCACCGGGTCATCCTTGCGTTCCTGGAAAACATTCATAATTATATCATCATCTTGTTACCAAACGTCAAAATTATTAGGAACATCATATGACTGTTGGTAAGGAAACATTCAAATATATCCTTCAATATCATAAATGGGATCCTCATCAGAATGAATTACATCCCATTTACGTCTTCCAAAATGTATGAACTCATTAATATTATCAACCATGTCATTATGTTTATCATAACATGAAGGATTTAATGCATCCAAGCTCTCCTCTAATACTTCTTCGCTTTCCAAATCATAAAATAAAGCATCATGAAAATATTGGAAAGGGAAATAACTTATCGTTTTCACTTCTTTCTATGAAGGAACGTCAAAGTCTTGGATGAATTCATCAAATGGAAGAGAATCCAGTACATCATCCCTAATACTTGTTTCTTTAATTATGTTTTCACCTTCATCAGAAAATGAAGGACCTAGATCTTCCAAGGGTTCCTTTACTTCTTCACCTTCTGAATCATAGAAAAAAGGGTCATCAAAAAATTGGAAAGGAAAATGATTCACCTCATTCTCTTCATCTTGTGCAGGAGAGATAGGATCTTGGAGATCTTCATTGGATAGAGGAGCAGAGACTACATCCCCATAACTCACTTATTTAGTCAAGTATTTACTACATTCTATTGAATCATGTTAAAATATTTCTCCTCTTCAAGGGGTTGAAAAAATTCTTCATAAATATCTCCTTCTACATCAGAGGGTTCTTGTTATTGAGTATGGTACACATCCCTGAGATCTTCCACAATCATAGTGGTGAATCCTTCATCCTCTAGGGCTATTGCGAGATTTTGAAGCGCATGTTCATATGTCTGGCATTGATGTTTCACAAAGTTAATAAACCTACTGATGAGTTACACGAAAGATGATATACCCTTATCTTTGCAACAACCCTTAATCCAATCTTGCAAAAAAGACGACAGGGAAAATATGAACAATTTTACCAGAACATACTCCCCTTCAAATTCTATATCACTTATATACTTCAACAATTGTACAATATGATTAATTGGGAGGTCGCCAATCTTGGAGACTTGTTTAACCATTTTATATCAAGATAATGTGGGTATCCTTGAAAATTTTCAAAATCAATGGTCACATACACTTGTTCCGAGGGTGCCATGATCACATATCTTGGAAATATCACAAAGCTGAGAGTAAGGTGGAACCTTGGAAAAGGTCAATCGAGTCACGAGATATCCTCTTAATGATTATCAAAGGGAGTGAGGGAATCACCCTCAGTGGAGTCCTCATGTAATATTTTCAATATGAAGGATTTGAGGGAAAGGTTTACCGAAAAAGTGTCGTTGAGGAATATTGACTCAATGTTCCCTGGCAATGACACCAAAATTGTTATCGCACAATCTATACTTTCCAAAGAAAAAAGAAAAGTAGGCCTAGATTGATGTAACACAAAGGTAATCCTGTCACTGTCACCCCAATAGGGTACCTCTTTCTCTTTAGAATGAGGACAACCTCACTCCAAGGGAGACGTCCTAGGACCTAGTTGGTTGATGAAGAAAGATAAGACAAGGTAATACCACCCCTCTCTCTAGGTCGCTCAAATGAATGAAGTCACTCTGAATGGTTAAGTCAAGGGGGTTAAGGTAAATAGGTTAATGATACCTGCCCTTTAAAAAAGAAACAACAAAGTTTAACCAATGATATAAATTCTTTCATCCCATGACTTCAATATAAAATTATGTTACCAAGCAAGTTTATGCATAAAAGATAGATGTCTAGCAATGGTAATAAATCTAGAAATTGTAACTTATAACGACAATGTGATAAGATACAAAGGCCTTGAAATGATAATATTTTTTCCACTTACAATTTCTAGATTAATATAATCTAAGTAATTACTTTAGAAGGGTTGTCAAATTACCCATAACAACAACAAATTATCAATTATGATAGTAGTATACAACTTCAAAAAAGTACCTTGCTAAGGCAATTTAGTGGACACTTTTAGCATTTATTGATTGTGGCTTTCCTAGTACAAATTTTGGGTGTATTATCAATCAGAAAATGATTCTAAGAGGATGTAAAAAGTGACTGTAACAAATGCAAGACAAGAGTGATGACAACTGCAAGAAACCTTCAAAAATGCACTTTGTGAAGAGAAATTTATGCACACTTTAACTACAACCAATAATACTTTGCTTCATGCAATTTTATGGGTTAGTTTAGTTAAATTGTAAGCTAAATTGGATTCTATATAGTGGTTGTAGCACTGTTAGAAACAACAACAAGTTAGTACCTTAAAACTAGGTTACTAGGTTAGGTTAAGTTGGTAGAGATAGGAAGTGAAGTTTAGTGTAGTTTTGTCAAGGAATAGGATAAGATGACTAGTGCCTTCAACGATAATGGAATCAAGGTAGACAACTTATTATAAGGCTGAAAATCAATTGATGATGATGCACAAAAGTCTATGAGGGAAGATGCATAGGAGAAGTAGTAACTTAATTCCCCCTATGCATTGACCTCAAGAGATAAGATGATAGGGTGTAGGAAATTCTAGGGCCTAGCGCCTTGCTCTCCTTAGGATTCTTATGGCGTAAAACTTATGAAACAATAACTGAGTCAAAATCCTTAGAGGGATAGCAATTAGATCTCTAGGGTTTCACTACTTACTAGATCAATTCAATGAAAGACTTGGAAAATAAAAGTAAGAAAGTAGAAATTTAAGTTTCACACTTCAAGCATTAAGTACACCATGCAATTTCATAATCTTGTCTGTGAAAATAAAATCATACAACAAACCATTGAGTATATAACAAAATGCATATTTTACTTACTTTCACCAAGAATACTCATGAAAATACCATGCAAGATCAACATAAAGCCTCCAAGATTGATCCAAGTTGAAAAAAATATCCTTGAACAAGAATGGGGCCTCACAATTTCAGCCAATAACCCTCACTAGGGTGAACATTTTAGACCTCTTGTCTTATATGACAAGTTTTGATGTGAAAATGAGAGTACTTTATACTTATTTATACAAACGTTTGACCTTTTTGGTCAAAAACAAGGCCGACATGTCCAAAATTCAATAAAAACTCAATTTTGACATAATTAAATAAATTTTCATCTAAAGACACCTCCAAGGGTTACGTCATGCCCTTCTAGGGTGACGTTGAGGTCCATAAGTGAAATATTGAGCTAGAAAAGTGGGGCACCTAGACTGTAGAGGCCCCAAATGATGCCCACATGTGCCACTAAGATCATAAATGCATCCAAAATGAAACCCTAGCCCTGGATGAGGTCTAGGGATATGATGGTGATGTCCATGTCCCTCAAGGGATAATGTCCATGTGGGAAGAGAAAATTCCCCTTGGGTCTAGGTCTACCAGAGTGCCTCCGAAGGCAACGTCCTTCTTTCTCCCATGACAAGTCTTCAATCTCTTCTTACCCTTGGCTGGGGTTTCAACATCCATATGTGGGATTTAAGCCCCATGAAGGTCTGAGCTTATCATTCCCTCATGTGTACATTACCATCGGGCAAGTTCCCATAGCAACAGAAAGTACAACCTCTAGGTGTTCATAAGTCATAGGGATCATAGCATGTAAATCGTATCTAATAATTAAATTACCCAAACGTGTGCATCAAACCCCTACTACCTAGAAAAATTCTCAAATACATGATTCAATTTGAAAAGTTAGGTTTGGGGAAGGTCTTAGGGTGTCCTATTGGGATAACATCTCTTAATTTTGGCATGTTTCTCGGGTGGGATCTATTCCAATTCATGTAAGTGTATGAGGTGGCATGGGGTAATTATTTAGGCATGGGGTGAATGTAATAATAGGGAAATGTAAAGTCTTCCTATGGGTGCCTTGGTGGAGGGTGAGTTGTACCTTGTCATAAATGAAATTGTTTCCTAGCCCATTCATTGCCTTTTACTCTTTATTTTATTTCTTTTGATATTTTTCTCTTATGCTTCAAGGGAATAGTTGAGGGACATTGTCATGGTTTGATGACCGGAGGTGACAACATTATACACAAATATTTCAAGGAAATGAGAAGGTTGGCTCGTGATGAGACCCCTTTTCTCTTAGCCATGCCACTAAGAGCCACTACCCTGGTTTGGTGACCAGATAGGTGGTAGTGTCATACTGCTACATCCCCATGGTCAGGATAGGTTGGCTCATGATGATATGTCCTATACATCAATTAGTAAATTGTGTGTTTATGTATCTTATGGGTCCTCTTTTCCTACTGAGAATCTTTTCACTTCTTTCTCGGGGATCCCTGGGAAAATCATCTCAAGGGTTTCAACATTGGATTTTAACTCTTTCCAACTACTTTTACCCTCTGGGCCTTTAGCCCCTTCTTCCCATGAGGTAAGGTACAACCCTTCCTAGTGTATCCAATCCCAATCCCCAAACAAGGATAGGGGAGATGAGAGGAACAGAGATGGAAAGTGGTAATTATAGAGGGAACAAACGATGAATTTTCCGAGATCCACCCAGTGGCAACCCATCCTAAAGGGAAATCAACTTACTAGGGCACCATGTAACCCTTCCAGGTATGAACAAGGAAAATAGCATAATTTCCAAGAAAACGTCATGAAATGAACAAGGATTCAATACAACATATTCAAGTGCTTCAAAAATTGGAGTGATACATACCGTGATACCCAGACTCATTACCTCATGAAGAAAGACTCGCTGCTACTTTAAGACCAGGTTGGTAGCATGGACATTTTTGTTGGTGATACATGGACTGCACTAAAGAAAAGAGGGGCCCTCTATGACCATGCTCAAGTCATCTGGATCTCTGTACTCCATGTCTAGGACCTAAGGGCCTCAAGACGTAATCTCCTTAGTTATCCCTAGGCTAGGGGATAACATGGCCAAGGTTGTATCTCTTACAATAATTAAATGATACTCATATGGTTAAGAATCATATTGTGTGGTCTTATTTTTATAGTTTGGTTTTATAGGAACTGCATAAGAACTTGAGGATAAGTATTGTTCTAAGGAGGGAAGTATGTAACATCCCTCCTTTCCTAAGTTTCCTTTAAGAAAGGATTAAAATGTCAATATAAAGTTTGAATAAAGAGTTTAGTGATCCTGTTTCTGAATATGTTGTATGTATATGACTTGCGGAATGTACTTAATTAAAAGGATGTATTTGATAGTATTAATTATTGTGTAGATTAGCATATACATTATTATTGATATATGTTCAAACATGAAATGAATACTTATTATCTAAACAAGTGTAAGTTGTGTTAGGTGGACATGATCTTTAGGACTTTTAGGTGGAAGTTGATTTAAGGAAGAGCAAGGCCATGGAAGCCAAATTAAATGCAATGAAAGATTAATGTAACCATTCAAATTTCATTGATATTATATTGCTTACATTCTATATCTATATGAATGTGTTGTGACATGACTTAAGTGGTGAAAAACATTGGTTATCTCAGGAGGAAAAGGTGGATATGGTTTTTGGGAAAAATCCACTTTCGAATTCAAACACTAATATCTATGGATGGTAACTGGTAATATTATAAAATTAATAATTATGATGTG
>JZKD02S1672753.1:1549752-1599712 GCA_000966675.3 Picea glauca
TTTATTTTCTCCTCCTTGACCGTTGTACATGACCCTTGAGTCCTTTTAGTGATGAGATATTGGAAAAAGTTACAGGTAATGAGGCATTTTCTTTTATAGATCACCTTTTGATCTCATCAAATCTAAATAATAAATGAGGATTTTTAAATAATAAATGAGGATAAGCAGAAAAATTTGTTTACTATGTAATGATTAATTAATTATTAGTTTTGCTTGAATTTATGAAAACAATTTAATAGAAAAATGAATCAATAGAAAAACAAATACACACCTTCTACATAATTGAACATAAGATGTATTTCGAGAAATGCAATATGAGATAAAATATAACTAGACGGTGAGGCCTATGTCCTGCTCTCTTTTCTTGAGTTATGGAAAGAAAGTACAAAAAAGGAGGCACTCACTATGGAGTTACCTTTATGGCTGAAGCAAAATCTCTTCTCTTATGTTATGCTCTCAAAATACCTCTCCTAAATACTATGCTCAACTATGGAACAAATACAATCCTAAAGAATGGAACCCTTTGTCTTCCTTGTTATATAACATTTTGTCGCAACAAGTGATACTGCGTATTCTTTCACATGTAAAACATAGAACTTTGGAAGAAAACTCAGAGAAAGTCTTCATAGGAAGGATTAACTCTAAAAAATCCATAAATTATAAAGTTGTCGCTTGTTGCTTTCTAGCAAGGTGTGGCAATGTCACTTGTCGCATGTTGCATCACTGGAAGGTGCGGCAATGTCACCTTTTGCTTAGGTTTAAGGGTGCGACAACCTTTGTACTTGAAAAAAAGAAGAAATTCTTGAAGCTTCTAGAAGAGAAACTTCGATGATGAGTTGTTTGTTGATCGGTTTGGATCTCACCCACCTCTGCTGATTTAGTGAGATCCTAACCTCACATCTAACCTCCTCATGGATTCCTCTCCAATCTATAAATGGAGGCATCATCTAAAGGGAAACACTAATAAGTAATAATTGATGAGTAATAAAATAATGGTGAATTGAGAATAGCTCCTCATTTGTAACTGAGAGTTGGTGAACTTTATTTCAGTTTTAGGATATTTTGGGCTAAATTGGTCAATAGATGGTGATGGCATTAATGGAGGCCACTAGGGTGCTAGATCATTGAACTGTTGCAAGGAGTTTGTCAACACCAAGAATTGGTGTTAAACTACTTTTTGATTTATTAATACAATTATACATTTCCCTTAACTAATAAAGGTTGTAAATGATTTTTTATTTGTATTTGTCCTTGGCTATTTACACAGATTCATTGAAACATATATATGTTTGTTACTTTCAGTCGTTCTTTTTTATCCTTTTGCAGGTCTCTGTTTCTAAAAGGCATTGGATTAAGATTGGAGATACAATCAATGAGGAAAAACATTAGTTAAAAAGGTATGAGTTTCTATCCTTTCATATCTCATGTGAATCTAAGGAAAGGAGTGTGTTATTTCTTTTTTGTTCTAGTTTAGCATTCTTGAACTAGGGGGATTTGTTTATGTCCACATTTATGAATTTATCCACAACAAAAGTGGCAACCATACTAGGGACCAATCTTATAGATTTGTTATCCTAGTTTTCTTGTTGTGTCCTGTTTGAGTCTTTCTGAGTCATCACTTGGCCTTGTTTCATGAGTCGATCTAAAATTCCACTGAAAAGTCTGAGCAATTTTTTATTTTTTATGAGTTTTAATTGTTTGATGTGTCCTTGTTTGAGGTACAAAGAGACATTGTTGGACTGTAATATTATGTCAAAGAAACCTGTGACAACCTCTGAAAAAATCATCTTTTGATTGTTCTTTCTTTTCCAAATCTAAGATCTGATGATTGGAGTGTTTTTTGATTGATTAATTCATTGATTTACAAACGTCTTGATGATCTGAAGTTTTTTTTCACCATTGAAAGTTTTTCTCATTTATTTTGAATTGAAAAGGAGATAAGCTCTTAGTTGTATCTTTGAGTGCTTTTCAATTTAATACTTTATATTGTTTTCTTGTGGGTTTTCGATAGTAACATAGTAATCTTTGTTCATTGAATTATTTTCTTTGAAGTTTTTGGGTGGTGCATTTCTAAGCTTGCATTTTAGAGAGAAATTGCATGTTTTTTGGCATTTTTTGGGGGGCCATGAATAATGTATTTTGCAATTTATTTCACTCATACATTAAGCACCTATTCATTCAAAGAGTGATTTTCATTTCTTGCTTTGAAATTTGTAATTGTTTCGTTGCTTGAAATCTCTTGCTCCATTCTATAGAGAACTTTCATCGAAAGAAATTCTTATTGGAGTCAAGTGTCATACATCACCATCGAGTTGCATCCACAATATCTTTTAAGTGAACAAAAACCTTAAAACATAACTTAATTAAAAAATTTAGTAACATTGTGTGGGTAGGTAGAGACATGTTCCAACATCTTTAAACATAGGAGATTTCGTTATTTGTTATCACTACAATCCACAGACTGTGTGGTTCTCCCACATACCTTCGAGTATATTGTGTGGTCCCTTTTGAACGATTGTGCATTAGAAAACATTATTATAGATTTGAGCTCCCATGTACCTTGAGTATATCAGGAGACCCTTATAGGACCTGAAACCGAGCATCCTTTCGACCACCTTGTTGTCGCAATACACTGAGAACAACACTCAAGGAGATTACTATGCATGTATTGGTAGGTAGTTTTGTAATATGGCCAAGGGTATGGTTTATCCTCCTTGGTTGGTTCTATAAAATATTGGGCCAAGTATTACTATTAGACCCTACAATATATCACGAGTTGTGATGACTTGGCACTCATATGAGATTCCTTTTATTGACCCCACCTATTCACATGACTGCTTGTTGCCTTTAGAATTTGATCGTGTGTGCTCATTTTTTTAGTGTACTCTAGGTTGAGTTCCTCTCTATTACATCATTTTCTGGAACTCCCAATGAAGGAACCCATTTTTCCGAGGAACCTTTCATTTTTCCTTCAATTGGAAACACTGGTCCTCCTTACATTGCTACTTCCTGTTTACCAGGACTCACCATAGAGTTATCTGTGTGGTTTTTTCCCACTCCATTTTTTCCAAATGTGCCTACTATTTTGAATGCACCTAGTGTTTTGAATGTGCACCCTCCCTCTCAAGAATTTGGTAAAAAAATTTCACCTCATGGGGATCCTTTTCCTTCTTCTCTCATTGCATATTCTTCGTTTTTGTCTTCTTCACCTAGTGACCAGGATATTAAGGAAAAGAAGAAGAAGAAGAAGAAAAATCAGCAAAAGGTCAAGAAACCAATTACTATTGATTAGGATGGAAACATCAAGAAACCTATCACCAAAATTATCAAACCCAAATTCCCTTGTAGGATTTGCAAGGGTGATCACCTTCTCAAGGATTTCCCTAGTATTCCCAAGGTTGTAGAAGTGTGGTATCCGTTTCTTCTCAATTCACTTCATCAGCCACTGCAAGTCATGCTGTTGACAACCCATAGAATTGTAATCAGGTTGGAAGTCAGAAGGGTAAAGTGAAATTTCCTTTCTTCTTATATAAGGAGATACACCATACCTACCTTTTTCCTCACATGTATGAAGATTCATATTTGTTGAAAAGTTGTTTTGATGGCCAATAATAACTTCCAACAACTTACCATAAACTCTCTCCCAACCCACCATTAGTTGATGAAATGGTCAATCTTGTTCTATCCTTGGTTAGTTTGTTTGATCAAGTGGTCAATTTGGTTTCATCCTCAGTTGGCCTCATTGTTAAAGTGGTCGATCTGATTCAATCATCGATTGATCCCACTTTTCCATTTAAGAGTGAAACCCAAGTGTTTGATCTAGTTCCATCATCGGTAGATCCCACTCTTCAATTGAAGAGTGAAACCCAAGTGATCAATCTGATCCCATCATCGATCGATCCCACTCTTCCATTGAAGGGTGAAACCCAAGTGGTCGATTTGGTCCCCCTTTAAATCAACCCCACTTGTCCTTTGAAGAGTAAAGATGTCGCTCATGTATTTCCTGTTACTGTGTATTCCTTTGGTCGAGGGGGCATTGCACCCATTCCAATGAAACCCCCTCCAAGCAATGTTATTACCATTGATTTGGATGCTCTAACAAAACCTTGTCTTCCTTCTTACATGCCTTTCCAAATCGTTGTTCAGGTTTATGGTAGGAATATTCTTAACACTATAATAGACGAAGGAGCTTATGTTATCATCATATCCTTGAATGCTTGGCAAGCTCTTGGCTCACCTCAGCTTGCATCAATGACCCATAATATGTTTCCCTTTAACAGAAGGGTTAGTCAGCCTTTAGGGATCCTTCCTCAGTTTCCTATTACTTTGGGGGGGGAAATGGTCTACATTGATGTGATGGTAGTCCACGAACCCTTGGACTTTAATTTTCTCCTTAGGAAAGACTATGTTTACACAAACTTTCATTCATTGGACCTCATATGATAGCCAACCGTCTGACTTCCCTGAATGGTCCTTACATGCCAGCATCATCCTCCCCACCATAGCTCAATTATGTGGAAACCTATCTGATGCATTCAACAATGAATGAGAAGGAATATCTCCCTTCTTTTGACATAGATATTGTAGTTCACATGGTGATCTCTTCGATAGGTATTTTAGATCTTGATATCCCTACCCCTATCATGAACCTCGATTTGTATCCTTTCCAGAGTGATGTTATTCAGTATAGTGAAGATCTCTTGGAAGCCATGGTCAAGGTTTTTCCCTTACATCTACTCCTTCTAGAGCATTCTCCTATTGGAATCCATGATCAATATGATAGTCATGAGCATAGTTCTTATTTCTGTGTCAATCTCGTTAAAAAATGAAACATCTAATCATGAGTAAAGTTATTTCCTGTGTCAAGCTCATTAAAAAAATAAACAACCACCTCTCCTATTGAGTCAAGTCTTTCACTAGATCTTGTAACTTAACCTTATTTTCACCCACATTTGTCTTTTGTCCCTTTTCTCCATCTGGTACATAAATCAGTGACAACTTCAGTGTGGGTGGATGAAACGTAGCTTGGGGTGGTAGATATCTAGCCTCCAAACATCATGCTAGAACAAAGCCACTAGCTCCCATCACGTAGCTAGGGATCATAGTACCAACTATCCATGGGTCCCATTGATCTGGGTGGATATCGGTGGCCACCCACCTCTTTTATGGTCTAGAAAAAAAAATTTTCTTGGATTTTTTTCGTGTTCCAAACTTTTGGGGCCATTTTGAGGCCCCAAACAACGTTTTTTGGGGATTTTTGGCCCAGGTGGCTATTAAAGGAAATGACTTGGGCTAGTCAAAAAAATTTCTTCTCTATTAGACCTTTCCAACAATGTATCGAGTGCCCTAAATGAAGATCGTCTAAAAAATTTATTCCCTCAAGAAGTTGACGTATCAACTACCCCCATCGAGGCCCACAAACCTTTTGGATTTTCATCTTCCAAGGTTAGGGTTTTGGATTTTACTTATGTTTGAAAGGCCTTTGGAGAATCATTGTAACAATCAGTTTCTTGTGAATGCGAGTAGCCATCACATCTCTTCTCAGAGATAAGATGCCACCATTCTAGCATGTCTTTTATTCTATATTTTTACAATCTCTGTACATTTTTTCTCATTAATAAAAATTATATTACTATATCTTTGTGTTTATGGTTGAATCTATGATACATTAATGTTATATTATTGTATATCCAATATATCTCTGTATATTTATTTATTATATCTCTGCTCTCATTTTGTGCCAAAAATAATCTGGATCAGTGGTATCAGAGCAGGCTGCTCTTGATCATTTTTCAGTGCATGTCCCCGACGCGGTCTAAGTATAGCAAGTTGGGTCTCAAGCTTGTCTCTCTTGATGAGAATTTATCTCCCACACCCAAGAAACCCTCAATGGTGGAAGAAAATAAAAATGACAGAGCTGACGATTCTATCAATCTGTTGCTTGAGAAATCTCTCACGTGACAGAGGGACAAAATGATGCATAATTTTTCACACATCCTTCAACGCTTATCGATAACAACGAGAACATATTCATCAAGTGACCACTTTGGAGGAACCTTGCCTTTAAAGTACAAGTTAATTTTGATATTTCCATACTTGAAGGACACATAGATGCATATGCCATAGAAAAATGGTTAAATTTGCTAGAAGGTTATTTCTTTGTTCATAATTTCTCCGATAGGGAAAATATCACCTTTGAACTCCTTAAGGATCTCCCCCATGTCAAACATTGGTGGAAAAATTACTGGAAGCAAAGATCCATAGAGGAGTCTAGAATATATGGGGTTGAGCCCACGTGGGATTTTTTTGTGGATGAGGTAAAGGAACAATATTACCCTGTTGGCAACTATGAGGACCAATACATGAGATGGACCACACTGCGGCAAGAGAGGGGCCAAATAGTTTTGGAGTTCACCAATACATTCCATACCTTGTGCACCAAGATGGGTATCAAAGACTCCGAGTGACATTTGGTTTTGAAATACCACGATGCTCTATATAGATACATCCAAAATGAAATGTGTATTCTGGACATCTCATCACTCAGTACTCCTTATCGATATGTTGTTAAAATCGAGCAGAAATTTAAGCACCAGAAAAAATGAGAGTTCGGTTCTGCAAATACGCAACAACCAAAGTATGATAAAGACGACCCTAACAAACAGTCTCCCAAAAACCAGTCTAAGCCATAGGAAAAGAAGGGTCATGGGAAGACAAATAAGGACTCTAGAAAATGATGCGATTTCCACAAAATATTTTGGCACAACACCGATGAATGTCGCTCAAAACAATCATTGGTGGTCGAGATCAAAGACAAGGAGATGAACCTTGATTCAAAATCTTATTCTGAAAATACTGGTAAAATACATATTATCGATTCAAACCCCATTGCTATTGTCATGACCACAACAATTCAACCAGAAGAACCAAAAGATCCAGAAGAGGGTGAACGCCTTTTTCATTCAAAAATGTGGGTGAATGGGACCCCGCTGCATTTTATTGTTCATAGAGGAAGCTAGAAGAACCTCATCTCAACAAAGGTCATCAAACAATTGGGATTGTCGACAACACCACACCCACATTCATACGACATCGTGTGGCTTTGCCAAAGATGAGATCTCCGTGTCAGTCAAAAATTTTGATTGTCATACAAAATCCAACCCTTTGGGGATGAGGTATTATGAGATGTTTCCCCACTTGATGTCTGTGATGTTATCTTGGGCCAGCCATATATGTGGAAGCACCATGCTATCTATGATCCTCGACCCCATAGTGTCATTGTTACTCTGGGGGGTCATCTCTACAGAATACCAGATGTAGTTCCAACTATTGTCCCACCTAAACAATGTCGCAAGGTAGTATATCATACTAAAAAATTCAAATTCTTCACAATCTATTCAAAAGGTGAATAGAAGGATACTACAACCACTATAGCCTTGGCCCAAGCACCTTCTATCCAACAGAAATAGGTCGACAAGGTTGCAACAAAGAGGAAAGATTCCTTCTGCACATAGTTATCTCATGTATCAATACTGGTTAAAAATTTCCAACCCTTCCATCCACAATTTTGTGATATCCTTCACCAAGTTAAGAAGTGGAACTTCTCCAGCAAGGCAAGCACCTCACCAAGATTTAGATTCAATAATCGATTTCCCCTCTCCCCCGAGAACTCAACACAATGCAGACCATTTATTCATAAGGAGGGAGGATTGATCCAGGTGGATATTGGTGGCCACCCACCTATTCCACGGGCTCAAAAATCATTTTTCCATCTTGGCCATTTTTTCAAAAGTTTTTCAGGTTCCAAACTTTCGGGGTTGTTTTGAGGCTCCAAACGACATTTTTTGGGGATTTGGGCCCTGGTGGCTGCCAAAGGCACTAACCTTGGCCAGTCAAAAATATTTATTCTCGGTTAGACCTTTCCAACAATGTATCGAATGCCCCAAATAGAGATCATATGAAAAATGTATTCCCCAGAGAGGTTGACGTATCAACTACCCCCATCAGGGCCCGTAAACCTTTTGGATTTTCATCTTCCAGGGTTAGGGTTTTGGATTTTACTTAGGTTTAAAAGGCCTTTGGATCCTCATTGTAACAATCATCTTCTTTCAAATGCGAGTATTCATCACATCTCTTCTCAGAGATAAGCTTCCACCATTCTAGTGAGTCATTCACTCTATATTTTTATAGTCTCGATACATTTTCGCTCATTAATAGAAATTGCATTATTGTATATCTGTGTTTATGGTTGCATCTATGATACATTTATGTTATATTGCTGCATATCCAATATATCTCTGTATATTTATTTATTATATCTCCGCTCTCATTTTGTTACGAAAATAATCTAGATCACCCATTCAAAACCTTTGGCCATTATGTTGGGAACTCTTCGGAGTATCGTTTAATCTATTTTCAGATTCCCTAAAAATCAAAATATTGTCAAGCGATATTGTTGTCTTTAACTTTCCTTAAAGTGAATTAGAAAGCACATCTTTTGAGCGGTATTTTATCTCTTTTTCAGTCTCATCAAACTATTTATGAAAAAGGAACACCCTATCTATGTGGTTAGGAGAGTTTTCCCTTGAATTGTTTTACACTTTTTCCAGGTTGGGAGACTAAATTTACGAAAAATGACCTTTTGGAGTATTCTTTAAGTGTTTTTCAATCTCTCTAAATATGAAAAATTGTTGAGTTTACTTCTTATGGACTCGTAAAACTCACATTGGAAGACCCATATGGGACCAAACCACTCCTTATCAGGGTTTGTTAAACATACATCAAGGGACTTGTTCGAAGGATGAGCCTATACAATGAGAATTTGTTATCCTTTTCAATATCATTAAAAAATAAATAGGTACTCACTAAGCATGGTGGGGGGAGATTGGGAAGGGAATCTATATTGAATCTGTATTAATTTCAGTAGTCACTCTCGAACATGAAATATTTTACATTTTGCATCAAAGTTGGGAAATCCATTTGTCTCTTGTCGAACATTCCCTTTTTTGCAAGATTTTTCCCTATGATATTCTATTTTGAGTTAGTGATGCCAAGACCTTTTTCATGTCAATGTTCGAGAGAAGTTAAAGGGAGTAGCCTTTTATTTCGTGAGCCAAAATCTGCAGTCCTTTAATCCTCCTATCTCAATGGCCATCCCTGCGTTGGTCCTAAAATTACTCTGTTCTTTGACTATAAATCTTGTACATGTTATGTTTCATTGATGGGGGGTATATTAAATCCCTCATGCAATGAATCACTTCCTCTTGATGTAAAATCATTATCTAGGTAGATGATTTAGAAGCTATTTAGTACCTTGGAACCTACATGACTCAATAAAAGGTCTCCTCTCTTTTGACAGGGAGTTTACATCATTGACCTCTGATAAAAAAATTTCATCAAATGTTTGACTTCAACTCTATAAATTCACATTCGAAGGAATGTACGAAAGTACCTTGGGGGTGATTGAAATTAATCATGATTTCCATCGCACTTGTTAATGGTATATATCAATGATCGGTAATCAAGTGGTTTCTACCATGTTCGACACCAAGAAATTTGTTCACATAGTTAGAATCGTACTTCAGAATTGAAGACGAGATGAAGAACCTGGGGAACTTCATTTGAATATTTATTTCCCTTGGATACGATGGAAAGTACTGGAGTAATTGTTTCACATAGATCCACATTGTATTAGTCTGTGGCTATGTTACTATTATAATTTATAGATCCAAAGTGTATATTCTTGTGGCTATGAATCCATTAAAATCATGTAGATATGAATCCACATTCTATTTCTAGTGGCCATATCATTAGTAAATGTAAGCATGTATTTTCAATGTATTTGTTAGCAGCCATGCTTAGAGTCATTTTTATTCTGAGTATGGGAATGCCTATCTTAGTGATGATATAATATTGTATTGCAATTTCCTTGTGCTGCTGGGAGGTTTCAATCGATCTGTTCTTTGTTTCAAATACCCACCTGGAAAAGTATTTTAGCTATCATTTCTTCTAGCTTCATACTTTGGGGGGAATTTTTTTATACAACATTTTGTTGCAGCAAGTGATACTGCCTATTCTCTAACATCTAAAGCATTGAAATTTGGAAGAAAACTAAGAGAAAGTCTTCTTGGGAAGGATCATCTTTGAAAAATACCTAAATTCAAAAATTGTCGCTTGTTTCTTTCTAGCGAGGTGTGACAATGTCACCTTTTGATTAGGTTTAAGGGTGTGAGAACCTTGTACATGGGAAAAAATAAGAAATGTTTCAAGCTTATAGAAGATAAACTTTCATGATGAGTTGTTTTCTGATCTTTTTGGATCTTGTCTGACTCTCCTGATTTAGTGAGATCCTAACCTCCTCATTGATTCCTCTCCAATCTATAAATGGAGGCATATTCAAAAGGGAAAGGCTAATAAGTAATAAGTCATGAGTAATAAAATAATGTTGAATTGAGAATAGATCTTGGTTTGTAAGTGAGAGTTTTTGAACTTCATTTTGGTCCTAAGATATTTTCAGCTAAAGTGTTCAAGAGATGGTGATGGAATTAATGGAGGTCACTTGGATGATGGAACATTGAACTACTGGAAGGAAATTTTCAACGCCAAGGCTTGGTTGTAAACTACTTCTTGATTTATTGATACAATTATACATTTTCATTTCCTAATAAAGTTTGTTAATGATTTTTAATTTGTATTTCTCCTTCGATATTTACATAGATTCATTGACACATATGTATGTTTTTTACTTTCACTCGTTCTTTTTTATCCTTTTCCAGGTCTCTATTTCTAAAAAACATGGGATCAAGTTTGGAGCTACAATCAACGATGACAAACTTCAGTTAAAAAGGTATGAGTTTCCATCCGTTCGTATTTCTTTTGAATCTAAGGAAAGGAGTGTGTTATGTCTTGGTTTTTTCTAGTTTCGGGTTCCCAAAATAGGGATATTTATTTATGTCTGCATTTATGAATTTATCCACAACAAAAATTCGTAATGAGGACATAAAAAAATCTCCCTAGTTCGATACCACACAACCTAGACAACATATGATGAATGGGAGAACCCAGAGAACATATAGACATATGTGTAACCCAATGGATATTGGTTCCACCAAAGGAATGGCCACATCAATTTATTCATACATTATAAGGCATACCGAGGAATGGCCACATCACTTTATTTGTATACCAAATTGGAACCACGTAGAGGAACTACAAACTGGGGAGATTTGCAGTAGAATTTTGTGATCACCTTTGGATTTGAACATGAGAATCTAGAAATAAATCCAGCACTGAAGTAGATAAAAGAGAAGACATTTGAAGAACCATAAGTTAAAATTGTAGCATGTTATCAAAATTAGAATAAACAGACAGTCAAACAATTTTAACATTGCTACCACATTGAAGACAATGACCCAGCAGAAGAAAACCTGTGTGATATTCAGATTACAAAAGTTGAAGGGGAAAGAGAAGTAGAAGGTCCAAAGTTAGAGTAAGAATAATTTGTTTCACCACTGAAGATAAATAAGGTAAACATTGTAATAGAAGAGAATCCAAATATTGCAAGTATTGGTGACTATTGGGATAACCAGAGAGTGGAAGAAATAATAGAGTTACTGTGCGAGTATAGTTACTTGCTTCCAATGACATTTTCATTAATGAAAGGGGTAGGAGGAGAACTTGAACAAATGAAGATCCCATTGAGACCATATGCTATACAAATAAGACAAAGACCATATAGATTTAATCCAATATATAAAGATAAAGTGAAGGTAGAGATTGATAAAATGTTAGAGGTTCGGATAATAGAACCTGTTGAAGAATTTGAGTGGATTAGCCCTATGGTAGTTCAAGAGAAGAAGAAAGGGGGAATCATGATCTTTGTAGACTTAAGGAATTTGAATGATTCATGTCTGCATGATCCCTTACCTACTCCTTTTACAAATGAGGTATTGGAGAATGTAGGAGGATAAGAAGCATAATCATTTAGTGATGGATTTCGATGGTATCATCACATCAGAATAGCACAAGAAGATCATCATAAGACTAAATTTTCCATAGAATGGGGGACATATTAGTCCTGCTCCAATAGGTGCCCAACACTCACCTGTGGCTCGTCCCCAACCACTCAGGTAGTGTGTTCCTCCTAAATTGACTTCTCTAGCTCCTCGAACCTGGCTAAAATGTATTCAAAATTATAATTTACTTCCCTACAATAGTCTCCATAGTCTGCGCAGTGATAGGGTCCTTCAAAAATTATTCATTCTGCAATCCAACCTGTTCAACCTGAACCTTGGCTTCATCAATCTCTGCCATCATTTTTTCTGTGCCCTCTTGTAGTGGCTCCAACTGTGCTTGCCTTTCCTATTTTTCTACTTGTATGTTCTTCAATTGTTCATGCAAGTTCTTCATTTCTTGTGCACTCCTCGATATGTCTAATATTATCATCATCTTCTGGTTTTTATTTAGTTATTGTAGCACTATGTTTACACCTTATTGTTGGTTCATTGATCTAGTTAATGATAATTCCCTAGGACCCTCTCTCAGTGTCATATTTCTTCTTCATCTCCTCTACTAAAAGAATTTCCTTTGTCTTATCATCCAGATATTGTTCTTGTTCTTCTCCTTCTATTAGTACACCTTTAATATCTACAATTCAATATTCATCTATGGAGACATGCCTCTCCATCCATAAGATACCTCCATGTAACAGTGCCAAAAGTTGTTTGACACGATAATTTACATATTTTCCCCTCCAAAAGTGGGGAGTCTTTAGGAGACTAATGATCCTTGTGTTATAAATACCTAAAATCCACTACTTTGGTTCCAAAATGGGATCCCTTAACGGACCCTCTCCTTTTCTCTCCATGTATACTTGTGATGAAAAATCACAATTTTTTTGTGTGTCTTTCACATAATGATCATAATACTTTAGTTTGTTAATGGTCCCTAAAATATCACCAACTATTTTGAGTCCATCTCATATCTTTGGCAGTGATAGTGTTAACTCTTTCTACTTGGCTAGTGTTCTTAGGGAAACAGGTTTTTCCCTAGTCCTCTTATATCCTTTTGGTGGTCCTACCACTTCTTCTTGGTTATCTTCCTCATCTTCTTTTGTGTCTAAATATTGTTGACTTGTAATATATTCCACCTGCACTTCCTCTGAATGATATGTTAGCTCTGCAACATGGTGTTGCGCTTCTTTGGCCTATCCTCTAGGATCATATGACTATGTTCATTCATCATCATCTCGATACATATGTTGTGGTAGTCCTAATCCAAGTTGTTGCATGGGATTTTACTCTATGATAAAGTTTTATGTTTGTCCTCGCATATCAGCCTACATATATTCTATTACTGGAAACTATTGTTCTTCTACAAGTGTGGGACTAATCAGCTCGATGAATGGTGAAGGAATTGCATCCATGTCCATTACTCCCTTAGGATGAATGTTTACCACATCAATTGTTGTATCCTGTGGTGACCTCATGGTGCTACGTTTTTTCCTTTTAGTTTGGTTGGGATATTCAAAATTTGGTTGCACCATTATATTAAATATGGATTGGGATTGTAATAAACCATGGCCGAGTCCTTGTTGAATTGTAGACATGTTTTGTAGGCTAGTGAGCCAAGTGATTATAAGCTAGGAGGCTTATGTGATGTTTAGGCTAGAGAGCCTAGATTCTAAATTCCAATGAGGCTATTTTTCTATATGTAAACAATAATATCATTAATATAATACATTGTTGCATGTAGACCGACTAGAATAAAAGAGAATGGGGGAATAAGCTTCATTAGGTAGGGAAAGGGAAGGGGCTAAAATACTAGGGAAAAGAGCTAAGCTTGAGGGCTTAACCCCAAGAGAATATTATATTATTATTTCCTAAAGACTAAGGTGAGGATATTTTTTTTATCCTAAGTATCATGTAAGAGGGAATGAATCCCAAGTGGAGAGAAACGAGATCCAAGAGAGCCATGTTTCAATCATGGAGCATGCAAATATAGGTGGGGGAAAATAGTATGTTTTGCATATTTTTCCCCATTCACTCACGCACGAATGCACAAATCCATCCCCTCAATCATTGACCTCTACAAAATTCATGCACCTTTGGAACCTATAGCATTTTTGGATTTATATCGTACTTTTCTTGTGAAGCACAAGACACGTGTACTTCATTTGAGCCCATACCATGCCTTAATAGATTATTGTTGCTTCCAACACAGTTCCTCGATTGAGCATGGCTTGCTACCATAATCTATTCTATACCCGAGATTTGTTGTTTCCATCACCCTTACTCAATTGACTTAGGAGTGGACTAAAGAAGCAGGTTGTGAGGCCTCTAAGAAACACTCTCTAGGTGAGAGAGGTTGTTGGGGAAATGATTTTCCGAGCAAGAGCTCAATGGAAGCTATAGTTCTCTGAGAAATATTGTTTGGCCTATTGATGAGGCCCTAGAATAGAAGTGGGGCATCCGAAGGACTCTTGAGAAGACAAGGGGCACACTTCCTGGGGTGGGAAAGTGATGTGGGGAATGAGAGGCTATAGGTTGTTAGTGTGAGTTGGCTCTTGGGATGGAATCCTTGATGTTGACTATGCAGCTTCAAGTCATCTCAGCCTAGCCTAGGAATCCCTTTACCCGAGTGGAGTTTAGTCCTAGATCGAGGGTGACCCACTGCTAAGAGTGATGAGCAGTGTGGTCTAAGGCTAAGAGGTTCATGGAAAGTATGCACGCAGTTGGTGGTCTTCCATAAAAATATAAGTACCATTTATGTGTTCAATTTCATGTTGTGTATTTGTACATGTTTTATATTTATGATTTTATCCTGTATATGCTATATGTATAGACTTTACTTTTATTTTCACATTTATCTATGTATTAGAAGAATGTAATTGTCTATAAATTTTTATTCGTATGATGTTCCATATGAGTCTCCGAGTGGTATATCCCAGTGGCCTAAGGCTGGGGTGTACTACCAAATCTGTATCAGAACTTAGCAATAATTTTTTCTATGAGGTAGCATGGCATGACCTGGGTGGTCGTGGATGTTACAAATTGTTATTAGAGCCCATGGTTTGAAAATTGAACCTATATGGGTCGTGTATGAGTAAATTGAAGTTACAGAGTGCCAGAAGGGAGCTGAGAGAACACTTGGGAGGTATTTGAAATATCATGAGGTGTGGAAGACAAGGAAGCCACAATAACCATGGTTATGGGACACAAAACTAAATTGGGACCATGGGATATGCAGGGGGAAGGAAGACCCTTCCCAACCATCAGATATGGAAAAGGTGCATGAAAGTTAACCTCCAAGTCCTTCGGACTTCATGAATTTGGTGAATTTTACGTTCTTTTGAGTAAAAGAAGATGAAGCCCGAAGTTTCAAAGTCCTAGAGTAATTTTTAGCCATAGATCATCCAAGAGGAGCATAACCATGTATTTTCACCAAGTAGTTCGGCGGTTCGGAGTTCGGGGATGTTGGTTGAATTGTAGATAGAATGTACTTTGTACCGAAGTCCTAAAGTATGGAAATCATCCAGACTATTCGATCAATAGGGAGACGTGTCCACAGATAAACCATGCAAAGTTCGACAGTTCGACGATACAGAGTTCAGGAGAACTTGGAGGTAATGTTCAGAAAATCTCCAATGTTCTGGAGCCTCAGAGTCTCGAAGTTCTGGGAAGTGACTATTTAGAAGTTGAGAGTTCATAAGAAGCATTGTGATGAGCCAAGAAATCCACTGAAGCTCGGATTTACTTAGTGTCAAAGCCCAGGGTATGACATAGCATGATGATGTAACCAGGGGAGAGGTGAACCTCCCCTAGTCATGTGAAGTGTCGGTCAGAATTATACCTTTGAGAGTCCCTTAGTACCAATTGGGACCTGACATGTGTCACCCATCAGTGGGGCCATGTGTCACTACATTAATTGTTTGACATTTGAGCTAAGGATATCGCCATATTCATCGATTTGACGTTTGGGTATTTTGAAGTGTTATAAGGTAAATACTTCTGAAGCCAGAAGCCTCGAAGCATTGGAGTCCCAAAACTCTAGAGTAGCAAAGTTCGCAAGTTTGGAATTTGGAAGAAATGGGGAGTAGGGTTGAGGAAAGATTTGAAGTCCCAAAGCTCAAGGAAGAGACTATTCGACAGTTCAATGTTCGGAATAAATGTTGTATTGTAATGAAAAATCCTCTGAATCCTGAAGCTCTCGAGTGCCATAGTGACATGACATGATGACATCACAAGGAGTGACATGGACCAGTTCACTAGTTCAGAATTTAGGAGAATTGTTGAGTTTTGATGTGAAGTTCTCTTAAGCGTCAAAGTTCCAAAACCCAGAAGGACCACTTGTTCAGTACTTCACCAGGTCGGCCTTTAGAGGAATCACTAGATTTTGTAGTTAGAAATCATAGAATGTCGAAGTCTTGGAGCTCCTATTGACCATAGATCTAAATAAATAATGAGGACCATCAATTAATGTGTCCTTTGAGATTTCAGAAATTCGACATTTGGGAGATTAGAGGTGTGCAAGTGCAAAGTTCTTTGAAGATTGAAATTATGAAGTCACATATTACGGAAGTGATCTGGCATGTTGATGTCACCTAGGGTGATGAGGACCATCGTACACATGCCACATGCCCACCTGTTTTGTGTGTTTGATAGGTCATTTGTTCCAATGGGGTTCTGACATGTGTCAATAATTGATTGGGCCACGTGTCATCTTCGTATTACTAACACGTATCCCCCTGGGTGCACCATACTGAGTGAGCCTATAAAGTTAGGAGGTTTGGTATTCAGGGAAATTGAAGTATGAAGTTGTAAGAACATCCAAAGTGTGAATCTCGAGAGAGACGGTCCGCCAGTTCACCACTTCAACGTTCAGAGGAAATGATGTGAGGTGAAAGGAAAACCTCTGAAGCCTGAAGTTTTAGAGCTCTGAAGTCCTGAAGCTCTAGTTAATATCCTATCATTTAACACCTAGTTATAGCCTGAGGTTAGATGGGTTTTTGGTTGAAAATAAAGCGGATAAGGCATGGAAATGATTTGTTGGAGGTAGAAAAGGGGCTTATAAAGGGATCCCATGGGGTTTTGATTTGTTCAAACCTACACCTAAAAAATTAATAAGGCTTTTGAACCTTATGATAGGATCCATCAAGGGTCCAAGACTCAATTTGGATATGAGAAAGGAGAACAATTTTACAAATATTACATCACAGAAAGGACAATTTTCAATTGTCCATAACTTTTTGTTGAAGATTCAGAATTGAGAAAGAAAGGAGTCATTGGAAAGGTCTGTGACAACATAAAATTTTTGTTCACCACGAAAAGGGGACTAGTCAAATAAATAATCATAAAATCAAAGGAAATAAGTCTGATAGGTTACTGAACCAAAATGGTTCATGTTTTTATAAAATTGTTGAATCCATTATCCTGACAAGGTTCTATTGGTTGCACATTTTGTATAATTAACAACAACTTGATCAGATTAGAATCAACGCAGAGTGCATAGAGATGGAGGATACACAGGGGGATTACAACCATTAACATGAGATCAGAGGAATGGATGTCCATTTTGGTATGGAAGGAACAAAATACAATAAATATGGATAAGAAAAAGATGAAAACATGAATATTGTGGAGATCATTAGAAATTTGTAGAAAGATGTCCAAAGTCACAAGACTTATAATGAGAGGCTTATGAAATATAAAGAGAAACAAGAATACTTCAATATGAAGTTAATGTAGAGCCCGGATAAAATTGAAAATAAATTGGATAAGGAGAGTGGCTCCAACAAATCAGGAAGCCACAAGTCCCCCGATGAGAAAATAAGATCAAGGAGTGGTAGTAGATATCACCATCACTCCCAAGGACATTCCAATAGGAGAGAACACAACAACTTAAGTCCATCTCCTATCAAGAAGAATCATAAGATGTTTGGGATTGATGAACCGAGAGGAGAAATGAATAAGATCAAACCTCCTACTTTTCATGGTGAACACAAGAAGGATGAATATGCTGAGACATGGTTTTTAGGCATGAGGAAGTACTTCCAATTGCATAATTATTATTCTCATGCATAACGAAGAATTTTATCTACCAAGTTAAAGGAAAGGCATCCATGTGGTGGGACCATCTTGTGCAAGTGCAACACATCAAAGAGAATAATGGTACATGGAAGGAATTCAATAAACATTTTAAGAAGAAATACTTAACAAAGAGGTATTTTTACAAAAAGATGAAAGAGTTCTTTGAAATCAAACTAGGAAGCATGACCATTGATGAGTATGAAAGGATATTTTTAGAACTATTGAAGTATGTCTCCTTCATCAAAGATGAGATAGTTAAGATCCATATATATTTGAGTGGGATTCCATCTTTCATCAGTGATTAAATTCAATATGATGATCCTAAAAATTTGGAGGAAACCATAATAAGAGCCAAGTGCTTATATGATCAACATAAGGGAAATCCTACTTTCCAAAGATATTGGGAAGACAAGAAACAATTCAAGATGGAACAAAGTAAGAAAGGGAAGAATCCACCATTCTTTAGAAACAATTCTTAGGGAGAACAAACCCCTAGAGTTCCCATAATGATTGAGACAGGTTGAAAAAATACAAGGAATACACGCATTCAATGTTGGGGTTGTAAAGGAGACCATTTGTATAGAGAATGTTCTCAGAAAAAAGATAAAGTGAGAGTTTTCCACGATGTACAAAAATCTGAAACATTGGAGGGCATGGGAAGAAGTGTTCCAAGGATATATACATCCCTGGACAACAAGAAAGCATAATCTCAATCACACATGGTTGAAGTAGAAGGTATGATCAATAATCATACCTTTACTATTTTACTAGATTTAGGAGCCATTCATAGCTATATAGATCCTAAGGTAGTGGAGATATTGCAATTTCCAAAAATAAAGCATGGGAAATCTTGGCTGGTGCAACTAGCTACATGATCCAAGAGAAAAGTTGTTGATCTGGTTAAGTCATCTCTAGTGGACATGAATGGGCTAAGTACCAAGGCATATTTGAACATCCTTCCCTTGGGTTCATATGAATGTCTAATTGGTATGGGTTGGTTGGACCAATAACATGATGTCTTAGACCGTCATAAAAATTAATTTACTTTCTTGAATGAGGAAGGGAACTCAAGAACATTCCAAGGAATTCCCAGGGCAGGTATTGTCCGAGAGATCTGAACAATGTAATTGAAGAAGTGTTACAGGAAGGGCTGACAAATATTTGCAGCTCATAATGGAGGAATCACCAAACGATAAGGTGCCAAATCATGAGGATCATTTAGTCCTAAAATATTTTGAGGATGTCTTCAAGGATATACAATGACTACCCCCAAAGAGAGATATCATTTTCTCTATAAACTTAATGCCTAGAAAAACTAGAGCATCCAAGACTCATTACAAGATGAGTACTCTAGAGTTGAAGGAACTGCAAATACAACCTGAAGAAATTCTTAAGAAGGGGTATATATGCCCAAGTGTGTCACCTTGGGGTGCCCCAACTTTATTTGTGAAGAAGAAAGATAAGCCATTGAGATTATACATTGACTTCAGATAATTGAACAAGGTAAATGTAAAGAACGAGTATCCTTTTCCAAGGATCAGTGATCTCTTTGATCAATTGAAGAATGAAAAAATATTTTGAAATATTGATCTCAGATATGGTTAGCATCAAGTGAGAATTAAAGATGAAAATATTAGCAAAACTTCCTTCAGAAAAAGGTGTGGTCATTGTGAATTCAGAGTGGTGCCATTTGGGTTATCAAATCCACCATCTATTTTTATGTGTTTAATGAATTGTGTTTTCAGAGAGTACCTGGACAAGTTTATCATTGTATTTTTGGATGACATCCTTATATATTCCAAGTCAGAAGAGGATCATTAGAATCACTTGAAGATGGTTTTACACGTGTTAAGAGACCACCAGTTGTATGCCAAATTGAGCAAGTTCTCATTTTATCAGAACCAAGTTCAATATTTGGGGCATATCATATCCGAAGAAGGGATAGCAATGGACCCTAAAAATATTGAATCTATTATAGTGTGGAAAACACCTAAGAATGTGACAAAATTCAAATCCTTCATGGGTCTAACTAGCTACTACAAAATATTCATTGTAGGGTTTTCAAGGATTTCTTACCCTATCATTTCCTTTCAAAGGAAGGGGGTGAAGTTTCAATGGACAACAGAGTGTGAAAAGAGCTTCTCAAATTTGAAGAGTTTTTAACTAGTGCTCCAATTATAAGGATTGTTGATCCAAATAAAGATTTCATGGTATGCACAGATGCATGAAAATAAGGACTTGGTGGATTCCTTAGTCAGAAGGGGTATGTCATATGTTACAAATCAAGAAAGTTGAAGGAGCATGAAAGGCATTATGCCACTCATGATTTGGATGTGGAAGTCATAGTGCATGCCTTGAATAAGTGGAGATACTACCTCATGGTAAAAAGGTTTGAGCTGAGAACATATCATAATGGTCTGAAATATTTATTTGATCAGCCAACTTTAAATGCTAGGCAGAGTAGATGGTTGGAATTTCTCAGTGAGTATGACTTTGATATAAATCATATCAAGGGGAAAGAGAACAAGGTGGTTGATGCACTCATCAGGAGAGTTCATGAATTGCATGCTACAACCATAAATATTTATTAATCTAATTTGAAGGACATAGTCTTGGAAGCCGCAAAATTAGATTTCCAATACAAGGAATTAGTAACAAAATTACAAAAAGAAAATTTGCAGTTGAAGGTTGAAGATTACAAGTTGGGGATTGATGAAATTATCATCTACAGAAACATAATTTATGTAGCCCATTCTGAATATCTGAGAATCCTAATTTTGAAACATATGAATAATGTACCCTATGTTGGACACTGAGGATATTAGAAAACAATTGCAGCAGTCAAGAGACAATATTATTGGCTAGGCATGATCAAAGAAATTGATGAGTACATTGTCAATTGTTTGGAGTGTCAAAAGGTCAAGGCTGAGCATCGACACCTAGTTGGGTTGTTTCATCCATTACCTATCCTTGAGTGGAAATGGAAAGTGGTGAAAATGGACTTCATCACTAAACTTCCCAGAACAAGCAAGCAACATTATTCGATCATGGTGGTGGTGGAAAAGCTTACCAAAGCTTCCCATTTCATTCCACTAAGGCTTACTCACAAGGAAACCAATGTTGTTGATATTTATATGAGGGAATTAGCTTGATTGCATGGTATTCCCAAGAAAATTTTGTCTGAGAGAGACCCAAAGTTTACCTCAAAGTTCTAGAAAGGATTGTTTAAAGGATTTGGAACAACTCTGAATTCTAGCACACCTTATCATCTAGAATATGATGGGAAAAAAAATAGGGTGAACCAAGTGATTGTGGATATGTTGAGGATGTATGTGATGGATATGCCATCAAATTGGGAACACTATCTACACTTGGTAGAGTTTTCTTACAACAATGGGTACCAGACATCTCTGAAGGGATTTGAGGTACTTTATGGTCGAAAGTGAAACATGCCAGTAAGCTTAGACAACCCAACAGATAGAGAAGTAGTTGGGCCAGAGTTTCTCAGGGAAATGGAAGAGAAGATGTAAAAAATAAGGAAGAATTTAAAGACTGCTCAAGACAGGAAGAAAAGTTATGTTGATAAGGGAAGAATTTGGAGGGAATTATGCATGGGTGATCATGTATACTTGAAAATGAGGGCCAAAAGAAGTTCCCTGAAGTTGGGAAACTATTCAAAGTTGGAAAATCAATATTGTGGGTCATTTAAAATCCTAGAGAGGATTGGGATTGTAGCTGATATGTTTTGTTTACCTGCATCTATGACTATTCATAATGTATCCAATGTGTCATTTATAAAAAATTATATACATGATGCTAATCATGTTATTGATTGGAATATGAGTCAGGTGGAGAAAGAAGGCACTTTTCAATTGCATTTGGTGTGCATACTAGACCAAAAGATCAAGGAGCTACGAAATTGAGCAATAGATCTTGTAAGGGTCCAATGGACCTAGTACGCTCTAGAGGATGCAACTTGGGAGCATGAAAATTCCATGCAAGCAGAATAACCACATATTTTTGAAGATTTATGAAAATTATTGATGTAATATATAAATAAGATGCACTAAGGAAAGTGCATAAATAAGGGGAGAAGATTATAATACCCCAAGGCCAAGTCCCTGTGGAATTGTAAACATGTTTTGTAGGCTGGTGAGCCAGGTGATTATAAACAATGAGTCTTATGTGATGTTTAGGCTAGAGATCCTAGATGCTAAAGGCCAATGAGGCTATATCCTAAAGCCGGCTAGTGAGCCTATGTTTTTATATGTAAACACTCATATCATTAATATAATACATTGTTGTGTGTAGAACGACCGCGATAAAATAGAATGGGAGACTAAGTTCCACTAGGTAGGAAAAGGGAAGGGACTAAGAGACTAGGGGAAAAGGGCTACGCTTGATGACTTAACCCAAAGAGAATATTATATTATTATTTCCTAAAGACTAAGGTGAGGATAATTGTTTTATCGTAAGTATCATGGAAGAGTGAATGAATCCCAAGTGGAGAGAAATGAGATCCAAGAGAGCCATGTATCAATCATGGCACATGAAAATATTGGTGGGGGGGAATAGATTGTTTTGCATCCTTTTCCCCATTCACTCATGCACAAACTAATGGTGCCATCCCCTCCATCATTGACCTCTGAATAATTCATGCACCTCTCGAACCTACAACATTTTTGTATCTATCTCATACTTTTCCTGTGAAGAACAATGTACTTGTACTTCTCTTGCGCTAGTACTATGCCTTAACAAACTTTTGTTGTTGCCAACATAGTTCCTTGACTGAGCATGTCTTGCTTCCATCATATGTTATATACTCAATATTTGATGTTTCCATCACCCTTAATCGATTGACCTAGGAGTGTACTGAAGAAGCAAGTTGTCAAGTCTATAACCAACTCTCTCTAGGTGCGAGAGTTTGTTGGGGAAGTGATTTTCCCAAAGGGAGCTCAATGATAGCTATAGTGCTTTGAGAATTCATGTATGATCTATTGTTGAAGCCTTGGAAGGGAAGTGGGGTAGTCGAAGGACTTTTGAGTAGAGAAGAGGCACACTTCCTAGGGTGGGACATGCATGTGGGGAATGAGAAGTTGTACGTTGTTAGTGTGAGTTGGATCTTGGGATAGAATCATTCCTAATGATTGTGCAACTTCCATTCGTCTCAACCTATCCTAGGAATTGCTTTACATGGGTGGAGTTTAGTGCCATCTCGAGGGTGACTCACTATTGAGAGTGATGAGAAGCGTGGTCTAAGGCCGAGAGGTTGGTGGAAGGTCTGGATACAGTTGGTGGTCTTTCATAAAAAAAATAAGTACCATTTATGTATTCAATTGCATGTTGTGTATTTGTACATGTTTTATATTTATGAGTTTAGCGTGTATATGTTGTATGTATAGAATTTATTGTTATTTCAAAGTGGGTGGCCGACGATGTTATAGGGATGCTCTGAATATTATTAGAAACACCTCGAAATAACCTTCTCATTATGATTTTTCTCTTTTTAACTCCCATTTTCACCAAGTCACAGTGATTCTTCCTGTTCAGATTTTCGAATTTTATACGTTGTGCCATAAATTCTCTCTTGCGTTGTGCTTTTCCTACCACCTCATTTTTCCTTTTTTTAGATACTCTCTGTATCGACACACATATTTTTTTGTCTAGTCACATTTCTATGGCACATAGTGTATTCGTGTTCTTTCATTCGAATTACCATCTTCTCCATTCCACATCATCTTACAACATGCAAAAAACTTGTCCATCTACTTCATATCTTTTTGTTTTTGTTTTTCCAATTTTCTTTTCTCTTTCTTTCTTTATTTTTCTATTTCTACTATATGCATTATGTGAAATTTATTTTCCTACGATGAAACTATTAAGGGTTGGTGGTTCGACTATCCCTATACAGTTTTAGTCAACTACGATTCACCTATCCTTGCATTTCTTTTCCTGTTTAATATTGGAGCTGAACAAGGCCTCCATCTTTGATAGAATTTATCTCATTTGGCTCTAACTAATGCATCCTGAATTTCCCTAGGTGTTGTAAGTATTTATTATCATAGAGGAGAACCATATATCCTTTCTTAAATTTATTCTTCTTTATGTATCTATCATGCCAAGATTTATCTTTTTGTTTATGTACTTTCTTAATGGAAACCAGTCATAATCCTTTATTCTTATAATTCCATGAGTCGAGACAACCTTTCTTGGGTTACACCTCTTTCTATCATGTTTGTAATGGCTACAATGCACAGACTAGGTACCAAATACTATAAAGGCACTACTAATTTCTAACTATACATCAATATGAAAGGTGTATGTCCTATGATTTTCTTGCATTTAGTTCTATAATCCCATAATATTGCCAGTATCTTAAAATCCCAATCATCCCTATTCACATTGAAAATATTAGTTAAGTCATTATCCAAAATCTTATTAAATGCTTCCACTATTCCATTAACTTGAGGATAGTATGGTGTGCTCTTCTCATGGTGTATCTCAAATTCTTTAGGAATTACCTAGATGGTACTATTGAGAAAATGAGTTTCGTGATCACTAATCAAAATTCTAGGGCATCCAAATATTGTAATTCCATGTTCAAATAGGAAGTGTGCTGCAATCTTTTACTACTATTGCTTCAACCCATTTGGTGATATATTTTGTCGTTGTAATGATATACCTTTCTCTAGATATTCTAGTTGGTGGATTAATTGTAACTACAAAGTCAATTTCTCATTTTTGAAACACTTTAATAGTTACCTAAGGATTTAATGGTATCTCATCCCTCTTGGATGGCTTCCCTACCCTCTGACAGACATCAAAAGCCTCACAATACTCCTTTTCATCGTTAGAAACTATTGGCCACCATAATCCTATGCGTAGTATATTCTACATAGTGGCTTTACCTACATAATGTCCTCATGTTATCCCTTCATAGGCTTCTTCTAAAATGATAAGACGTTCATGCTCCATGCCACATCTCCTTAAAATATTATGTTCTCCTAGTTTATACAAATGTCCTACAATAAGTTCGTAATATACAACTCTAACAACCAAATTTATCTTTTGTGCAGTGAGATATTCCTTTGCAGAAAATATTATACTTGAAAATTCAATGATATCATAAAAGTAATCATCGACAATTTGCACTTAAAACAGTTCTGCATCAACAAAATTGTCCTCCAATTTTCTTGGTTCCTCTGCATTGGTTATCCTGGAAAGATTAGCACGCCCTGCATTCAATCTTCCATGTTTAACAACTAATTCAAAATCAAACTCTTGGAATAACAACAATCATCTACATATTCTACCCCCAATATTGGCTCGTTGACCATGTATTTAAGAGAAGAGTGACTTGTGAACATCTTAAAATGTTGTCCTAACAAATAATGTTTGAACTTATGCAATGCATACACCATATCCAAACCTTCTTTTTTTGTTGTATTATAATTCTATTATGACTTGCAAATCCTATTGGGTGATCTATGCCACCTTCTCCTGGTTGTGTTCATGCTTCTCCAAGTGTTATGGAAGATGGGTCCACATGAACATGGAACTCCTTTCACCAATATGGAAACACCAGAATTGGTGGTGTCACCATTTTCTCCTTCAATATGTCCACAATCTATTAGCACCCATCATTCCATTGAAACTTAATATCCTTCTTTAAATACTTCACCATGGGCGCAGTAATATTTTCATAGCTCTTTATAAATTTGTATTGTATCATGTATGACCAACTGTAACTCTCAATTTTCACATTCACTTAGGTGGTGGTAAAATAACAATAACAACAACCTTGTCAGGATCAACCAACAAACCATGCTTACACAACAAATTCCCTAGTAAAATTCGAAATGGTGTGTTGAATATTCCTTTCTTAATGTTCAAACAGGGATGCTATATACCTGTTATTTCATAGAATCCCTTTTATAGCATGGCTCGACCTGGGTGGGTGGGGATGTTATAGAGATGCTCTGAATATTCTCTGAGTCACCTCGAAAAAACCTTCTCATTCTAAGTTGTCACCTTTTAGCTCCCATTTTCGCCAAGTCACAGTGATTCTTCCGATTCACATTTTCCACTGTTATATGTCTTGCCATAAATTCTCTGTCGTGCTGTACTTTTCCTACCACCTCCTTTTTCCTTTTTTCAGCTACTCTTTGTATCGACACACACATTTTTTTGTCTAGTCACATTTCTATGATGCACAGTTTATTCCTGTTCTTTCATTTCAATTACCATCTTCTTCATGATAAATCATCTTACTACATGAAAAACACTTGTCAATCTACTTCATATTTTTTTGTTTTTGTTTTTTCTTTCTTTCTTTAATTTTCTATTTCTACTATATACATTATGTGCAATTTATTTTCCTACGATGCAACTATTAAGGGTTGCTGGTTCGATTATCCCTATACAGCTTCAGTCAACTACCATCCACCAATTGTTGCATTTATTTTCCTGTTTAATCTTGGAGTTGCACAAGGCCTCCATATTTGATAGAATTTATCTCATATGGGTCTAGCTAACGCATCCTGAATTTCCATGGGTGTTGTAAGTATTTACTATCATAGAGAAGAACTAGATATCATTCCTTAAATTTATTCTTCTTTATGTATCTATCATGCCAAGATTTATCTTTTTCTTTATGTACTTTCCTAATGAAAACCAGTCATAATCCTTTATTCTTCTAATGCCATGAGTTGAGCCAACCTTTCTTGGGTTGCACCTCTTTCTATGATGTTTGTAATGGATGCAATGCACAAACTAGGTATCAAATACTACAAAGGGACTACTACTTTCTAACCATACACCAATATGAAAGGTGTATGTCCTATGAGTTTCTTGCATTTAGTTCTATAATTCCATAATATTGCTAGTATCTTCAAATCCGAATCATCCCTATTCACATTGAAAATCTTAGTTAAGTCATTCTCCAAAATCTTATTAAATGCTTCCATTATTCCATTAGCTTGAGGATAGTATGGTGTGCTCTTCTCATGGTGTATCTCAAATTCTTCAGGAATTACCTAGATGGTACTATTGATAAAATGAGTTCCATGATTAGTCATCAAAATCCTAGGGAATCCAAATATTGTAATTACATGTTCAAATAGGAAGTGCGCTGCAATCTTTTATTGCTACTTCTTCAACCCATCTGGTGAAATATTTTGTCGTTATAATGATATACCTCTCTCCTGATATTCTAGTTGGTGGATTAATTGTACCTACAAAGTCAATTTCTCATTTTTGAAACACTTTAATAGTTACCTGAGGCTTTAATGGTATCTCATCCCTCCTGGATGGCTTCCCTACCCTTTGACAAAAATCACAAGCCTCACAATACTCCTTTTCATCCTTAGAAACTATTGTCCACCATATTCCATCACGTAGTATATTCTATGCAGTGTCTTTACCTACATAATGTCCTCATGTTATCCATTCATGTGCTTCTGCTAAAATGATAGGACATTCATGCTCCATGCCACATCTCCTTAAAATATTATGTTCTCCTAGTTTATACAAATGTCCTACAACAAGTTCGTAATCTACAAATCTAACCACCAAATTTGTCTTTTGTGAAGTGATATATTCCTTTGGAGAAAATCCTATAGTCAGAAATTCAATGATATCATAAAAATATTGATCGACAATCTGCACTGAAAACAATTCTACATCAAGAAAATTTTCCTCCAAGTTGCTTGGTTCCTCTGCATTGGTTATCCTTGAAATATGATCACGCCCTGCATTCAATCTTCCATGTTTCACAACTACTTCAAAATCAAACTATTGGAATAACAATAATCATCTACATATTCTACCCCCAATATTGGTTCATTGACTAGGTAGTTAAGAGCAGAGTGATTTGTGAACATCTTAAAATGTTGGCCTAACAAATAATGTTTGAACTTATGCAATGCGTACACCATATACAAACCTTCTTTTTCTGTTGTATTATAATTCTATTATGACTTGCAAATGCTATTGGGTGATCTATGTCACCTTCTCCTGGTTGTGTTAATATTGCTCCAAGTGTTATGGAAGATGCGTCCACATGAACATGGAACTCTTTTGACCATTCTAGAAACAGCAGAATTGGTGATGTCACCATTTTCTCCTTCAATATGTCCACAATCTATTGGCACTCATCATTCCATTGAAACTTAATATCCTTCTTGAAATACTTCACCATGGGCGCAGTAATATTTTCATAGCTCTTTATAAATTTGTATAGTATCATGTATGACGAACTGTAACTCTCAATTTGAGCATTGACTTAGGTGGTGGTAAATTAACAATAAAAACAACCTTGGCAGGATCAACCAATAGACCATGCTTACACAACACATTCCCTCATAAAATTCCAAATGGTGTGTTGAATATGCATTTATTAATGTTCAAACAAGGATGTTATATCCTTGTTATTTCAGAGCATCCCTATTATAGCATGGCTCGACCTGGGTGGCCGGGGATATTACAGGGATGCTCTGAATATTCTTTGAATCACCTCGAGATAACTTTCTCATTCTGAGTTTTCACCATTTAGCTCCCATTTTCACCAAGTCACAATGATTCTTCCTGTTCATGTTTTCCACTTTTATACGTCGTTCCATAAATTCTTTGTCGTGTTGTACTTTTCCTACCACCTCCTTTTTTTCTTTTTTCAGCTACTCTCTGTATTGATGCACATATTTATTTTTCTAGCCACATTTCTTTGGCGCACAATGTATTCTTTTTCCTTCATTTCAATTACCATCTTCTCCGTGCTACATCATCTTACAACATGCAAAACACTTGTCCATCTACTTCATATTTTTTTGTTTTTGTTTTTCCAATTTTCTCTTCTCTTTCTTTCTTTATTTTTCTATTTCTACTATATACATTATGTGCAATTTATTTTCATACAATGCAACTATTAAGGGTTGTTGGTTCGACTATCCCTATATAGTTTCAGTGAACTACTATTCACCAATCCTTGCATTTATTTTCCTGTTTAATCTTGGAGTTGCACAAGGCCTCCATCTTTGGTAGACTTTATCTCATATGGCTCTAGCTAATGCATCCTAAATTTCCCTGGGTGTTGTAATTATTTACTATCATAGAGGAGAACTAGATATCCTTCCTTAAATTTATTCTTCTTTCTGTATTTATCATGCCAAGATTTATGTTTTTTCTTTATATAATTTCCTAATAGAAACGAATCATAATCCTTTATTTTTCTAATTCCATGAGTTGAGCCAACCATTCTTGGGTTGCACCTCTTTCTATCATGTTTGTAATGGCTACAATACACAGAATAGGTATGAAATACTCCAAAGGGACTACCACTTTGTAACCATACACCAATATGAAAGGTGTATGTCCTATGAGTTTCTTGCATTTAGTTCTATAATCCAATAATATTGCTAGTATCCTCAAATCCCAATCATCCCTATTCACATTGAAAATCTTAGTTAAGTCATTCTCCAAAATCGTATTAAATGCTTCCACTATTCCATTATCTTGAGGATAGTATGGTGTTATCTTCTCATAGTGTATCTCAAATTCTTCAGGAATTACCTAGATGTTACTATTGATAAAATGAGTTCCTTGATCACTCATCAAAATTATAGGGGCATCCAAATCTTGTAATTACATGTTCAAATAGGAATTGTGGTGCAATCTTTTACTGCTACTAGTTCAACCCATCTGGTGAAATATTTTGGCGTTGTAATGATATACCTTTCTCCTGATATTCTAGTTGGTTGATTAATTGTACCTACAAAGTCAATTTATCATTTTTGAAACACTTTAATAATTATTTGAGGCTTTAATGGTATCTCATCCCTCTTGGATGGCTTCCCTACCCTCTGACAGACATCACAAACCTCATAGTACTCCTTTTCATCCTTAGAAACTATTGACCACCATAATCCTGTGCATAGTATCTTCTACGCAGTGGCTTTACCTACATAATGTCCTCATGTTATCCCTTCATTTGCTTCTGCTAAAATGATAGGACGTTCATGCTCCATGCCACATCTCCTTAAAATATTATGTTCTCCTAGTTTATACAAATGTCCTACAACAAGTTGGTAATCTACAACTCTAACCACCAAATTTGTCTTTTGTGTAGTGATATATTCCTTTGGAGAAAATCCTATACTCAAAATTTCAATGATATCATAAAAATACCCATTGACAATCTGCACTGAAAAAAATTATGCATCAAGAAAATTGTCTTCCAAGTTGCTTGGTTCCTCTGCATTGGTTATCCTATAAAGATGATTAGGCCCTGCATTCAATCTTCCATGTTTCAAAACTACCTCAAAATCAAACTTTTGGAATAACAACAATCATCCACATATTCTACCCTCAATATTGGCTCATTTACTAGATATTTAAGAATAGAGTGATTTGTGAGCATCTTAAAATGTTTTCCTAACAAATAATGTCTGAACTTATGCAATGCATACACCATATCCAAACCTTCCTTTTCTGTTGTATTATAATTCTGTTATGACTTGCAAATGCTATTGGGTGATCTATGTCACCTTCTCCTGGTTTTGTTAATACTTCTCCAAGTGTTATTGACGATGCATCAACGTGAACATGGAACTCCTTTGACCAATCTGGAAACACCAGAATTGGCGATCTCACCATTTTCTCCTTCAAGATGTCCACAATCTATTGGCACTCATCATTCCATTGAAACTTAATATCCTTGTTTAAATACTTCTCCATGTGTGCAGTAATATGTGCATATCTCTTTATAAACTTGTATAGTATCATGTATGACCAACTATAACTCTCAATTTACGCATTGAAATAGGTGGTGGTAAATTAACAATAACAACAACCCTAGCAGGATCAACCAACAGACCATGCTTACACAATACATGCCCCAGTAAAATTCCAAATGGTGTGTTGAATATGGATTTCTTAATGTTCAAATAGGGATGTTATATCCCTGTTATTTCAAAGCATCCCTATTATAGCATGGCCCAACCTGGGTGGTCGGGGATGTTACAGGGATGCTCTAAATATTCTCTGAATTGCCTCGAAATAACCTTCTCATTCTGATTTTTTGCCTCTTAGCTCCCATTTTCACCAAGTCACAGTGATTCTTCCTGTTCACATTTTCCACTTTTATACGTTGTGCCATAAATTCTCTGTCGTTCTGTACTTTTCCTACCACCTCCTTTTTCCTTTTTTTAGCTAATCTCTGTATTGATGCACATATTTTTTTGTCTAGTCACATTTCTCTAGTGCACAGTGTATTCTTGTTCTTTCATTTCAATTACCATATTATCCGTGCTATATCATCTTACAACATGCAAAACACTTGTCCATCTACTTCATATTTTTTTTATTTTGTTTTTCCAATTTTGTTTTCTCTTTATTTCTTTTTTTTTCTATTTCTGCTATATACACTATGTACAATTTATTTTCCTACGCTGGAACTATTAAGGGTTGTTGGTTCGACTATCCCTATACAGTTTCAGTCAACTAGCATTCACCAATCCTTGCATTTCTTTTCATGTTTAATCTTGGAGCTTCATAAGGCCTCCATATTTGATAGACTTTATCTCATATGGTTCTAGCTAATGAATCCTGAATTTCTCTGGTTGTTGTAAGTACTTACTATGATAGAGGAGAACCATATATCCTTAAATTTCTTCTTATTTATGTATCTATCATGCCAATATTTATCCTTTTATTTATGTACTTTCCTAATGGAAACCAATCATAATCCTTTATTCTTCTAATTCCATGAGTTGAGCCAACCTTTATTGGGTTGCACCTCTTTCTATCATGTTTGTAATGGCTGCAATGCACAGACTAGGTATCAAATACTCCAAAGGGACTACTACTTTCTAACCATACACCAATATGAAAGTTGTATGTCCTATGAGTTTCATGCGTTTAGTTCTATGATCCCATAATATGGCTAGTATCTTCAAATCCCACTCATCCCTAATCACATTGAAAATATTAGTTAAATCATTCTCCAAAATTTTATTAAATACTTCCACTATTCCATTAGCTTGAGGATAGTATGGTGTGCTCTTCTCATGGTGTATCTCAAATTCTTTAGAAATTACCTAGATGGTACTATTGATAAAATGAGTTCCGTGATCACTTATCAAAATCTAGGGCATCCAAATCTTGTAATCACTTGTTCAAATAGGAAGTGTAATCACATGTTCAAATAAGAAGTGCGCTGGAATATTTTAATGCTACTGCTTCAACCCATCTGGTGAAATATTTTGTCGTTGTAATGATATACCTTTCTCCTAATATTCTATTTGGTGGATTAATTGTACCTACAAAGTCAATTCTCATTTTTGAAACACTTTAATAGTTACCTGAGGCTTTAATGGTATCTCATCCCTCCTGGATAGCTTCCCTACCCTCTGACAGACATCACAATCCTCACAATACTCATTTTCATCCTTAGAAACTATTGGCCACCATAATCCTGCACGTAGTATCTTCTACGCAGTGGATTTACCTACATAATGTCATCATGTTATCTCTTCATGTGCTTCTGCTAAAATGATAGGACGTTCATTCTCCAGGCCACATCTCTTTAAAATATTATGTTATCCTAGTTTATACAAATGTCCTACAATAAGTTGTTAATCTACAACTCTAACCACCAAATTTGTCTTTTGTGCAGTGATATATTCCTTTGGAGAAAATCCTATACTCAAAAATTCAATGATATCATAAAAATACTCATCGACAATATGCACTAAAAATAGTTCTGCATCAAGAAAATTATCCCCCAAGTTTCTTGGTTTCTCTGCATTGGTTATCCTAGAAATATAATTAGGCCCTACATTCAATATTCCATGTTTCACAACTATTTCAAAATCAAACTCTTGGAATAACAACAATCATATACATATTCTACCCCCAATATTGGCTCATTGACTAGGTATTTAAGAGCAGAGTGATTTGTGAACATCTTTAAATGTTGGCCTAACAAATAATGTTTGAACTTATGCAATGCATACACCATATCCAAACCTTCTTTTTATGTTGTATTATAATTTTGTTATGACTTTCAAATGCTATTCGATGATCTATGTCACATTCTCCTGGTTGTGTTAATACTACTCTAAGTGTTATTGAAGATGCATCCATGTGAACATGGATCTCCTTTGATCAATCTGGAAACACCAGAATTGGTGATGTCACCATTTTCTCCTTCAATATATCCACAATCTATTGGCACTCATCATTCCATTGAAACTTAATATCCTTCTTTAAATACTTCTCCATGGGCACAGTAATATGTGCATAGCTCTTTATAATTTTGTATAATATCATGTATGACCAACTGTAACTCTCAATTTTCACATTGACTAAGGTGGTGGTAAATTAACAATAAAAAAAACCTTGGTAGGATCAACCAACAGACCATGCTTACACAACACATGCCCTAGTAAAATTCGAAATGGTGTGGTGAATATTCATTTCTTAATGTTCAAAGAGATATAAAACTATCTACACTTATCTAACACTAGTCTCAAAATTTCAACATGATCTTTCAATAAACTAAACATTGTTCAATCATCGAGATAAACCTAAAAAAACTTACGTATAAAATCTTTAAATGTTGCTACTACTACCCTTGAAAAGATAGCAGAGGAATTATTCAATCCAATGAGCACAATTGTGTACTAATATGTCCTCCATTCCATGGAAAATGTAGTTATGATGATCCTCTAGTGCTATTCTAATATGATGATAACCTGGAAATACATCAATAAATGAGTATGCTTCTTGTCCTCCTACATTCTCCAATACCTCGTTTGTAAACGGAGTAGGGAAGTGATCATGAACAAAAACATCATTCAACTTCCTTAAGTCTGGAAAGATCATTATTCCCCCTTTCTTCTTCTCCTAAAAAAACATAGGGATAATCTACTCAGATTTTTCAACAGGTTCTATTATCCCAACTTCTGACATTTTATCAATCTATGTATTCACTTTCTGTTTATATATTGGATTCAATCTATATGGTATTTGAATTATTGGTATAGCATATGGTCTCAATGGGATATTCATTTCTTCAATTTCTCCTACTACCCCTTTCATTTATGAAAACGTCACTGGAAACAAGTCACTATCCTCGCGCAGTAACTCTGTTATTTTTTCCACTATCTAGTTATCCCAATAGCCACCAATACTTGCAATATTTGGATTCTCTTCTATTCCAATATTTACCTTATTTTTCTTCAATGTTCTAGCAAATTATTCTGACTCTAATTTTGGACCTTATACTTCTCTTTCCCCTTCAACTTCTGTAATCTGAATATCCCATAGGTTTTCTTCGGTTGGGTCATGTTCTGTGACGTGGTAACAATGTAACAACTGATTGACTTCCTGCCTATTCTAATTTTGATAACATGTTACAATTTCAACTTTTGGTTCTTCAAATATCTCCTCTTTTATCTACTTCAATGATGCATGTATTTCTAGATTCTCATGTTCAAATGCAAAGTTGATCATAAAATTCTGTAGCAAATCTCCCCACTTTGCAATTCCTTTATGCAGTTCCAATTCTATATACCAATTCCTCATTATGCCTTATAATGTATGAATAAAGTGATGTGACCATTCCTCTGGTGGAACCAATCTATATTGGGTTACACATTTGTCTATATGTTCTCTGCGATGTCCCATTCCATCATATGTTCTCTTGGATATGTGGTACCGATGGATTTGTTCTCGCAAATCACTTGTCACTTGGATAATTTTCATGGAATAAATGATAACACACTATGAGGATATAGGGAGTAATACCTTCTTTAGGAAATTGATAAATCTCAAGTAAAAGGGTTCAGTTGTGGAGCACATTGAGAAATTCCAAAGATTGAATATAAAGGTATCATTATTCCATATGAACACCTGATTGATGTATTCATAGGAACTTTAAAGGATAACATTCAACATGAGGTTCACCTTTGGCAACCCAAATCATTGGAGAATGCATTCAGGGTGGTGAGAAATGTTGAAAGTAAAAATATGGCTATGGCTACTAGAAGGAATACTACTAACATCTATCGAGAGAATAATGTTCCTTATTCTAAAATACCTCAACAATTGGAGAAAAGAAAATAAAAAGGTTTATACTTTGATTGTGACAACAACTACAGTAAGGGAGATAAGTGTGGTGACAAAAAATTATTCTACATAGGTTGTGAAGAGGAAGAAGAACAAGAACAATAACCATCTCAAGATGAAAATGTAGAAGAGATTTCTTCTGAAGAGTTGACTCCCAAGATATCATGCAATGCATTGGTTGGAATTATCAGTCCTCAAACCCTCAAGATCGAAGGATATATCAAAAATAAAAAGGTAATAGTCGCAATTCATTTTGGTAGTACTCATTTCATTCACTATAAATTATCCAAATCTCTTAATTGCTTTATATATCCAGTGCTAGAGTTTCAAGTAATGATTGAAAATGGAGGAAGTATCAATTTATCAGGAAAACTCCATAATATCAATATTACTACGGGGGAATAAGTAATGAGTAGTCCAATTATTTCAATTCCCATGGGTGTTGTTGATGTTTGACTATGAGTCCAATGGTTACAATCATTGGGAACAATGGATTTTAATTTTCAAGAACCTTTCATGAAGTTTTGAATGGAAGGAAAGGAAATTGAGTTAAGGGGTATGATAGGGAAACCCAGTAAGTTGATAAGCTTGAATGGGATGACAAAATTATTGAAAAATGGGCATCAATGTGTAATTGTAAAACTATTCTCACTAGATATTCAAACATCTAAGACATATATTCCACTAGATCTCCAAGATATTATTGACAAGCATTATAAAGTATTTGAATATATTCCCAAAGGTCTTCCACCTATTCAAAATCATGATCATGCTATTCACCTAATTCCTAGGAGTGTTCCTCCTAGAATTAGGCCTTACATATACCCTTATGCCCAAAAGAGTGAAATTGAGCATATGATTGAATAAAATGTTAGAGGATAGAATTATTAGACCTAGACAAATTTCTTCATCTACAACGATGGTAATGGTACTCAATAAAGAGGGCTCATTGCATATGTGTCTAAATTATATAGAGATCAACAAGATCACTATTAAAGATAATTTTCCCATTCCCTTCATTCATGAATTGTTATATGAACTACATGGAACAATCTACTTAACAAAGTTGGATCTCCATTTAGGGTATCATCATATTGGAATGAAGGAAGCAGATATCCCAAAAACAACATTCTGAACTCATGAAGGCCATTATGAATTTTTTTTCATGCCTTTTGGCCTTATGAATGCACCTTCCACATTCCAAGGGTTGATGAATTCCGTCTTCAATCCCTTCCTTCAAAATTTTGTGTTAGTATTTTTTGATTATATACTAATCTATAGAAAATCTTGGGAGGATCCTGCTCAATATGTTGACAAAGTGCTAGAACTAATAAAGGAGAAAAAACTATATCCCAAACCATTCAAAGGTTTCTTTGGGATGAAGGAAGTAGAGAATTTTGTATCCAAGAGGCTCCCCAGGTCCAGAAAATGCTCAAAAATGAAATTTCTCGGAATTGAATGAAATCAATTCCATTGTGACCAGATCATCGCGCTGATTCTGACCATATATTTACTTTCTCAAACAGACATTGTATGTGATAGTTATCACACTCTGATCAGATTCTCAAACAAGAAAAAAGTCAATGGTCGAACTGGAAAAAATTCAATGCTAACGTCAACATGATGTGAGCATGACATCACCTAGATACTTTATTATGATAAGGTGGTAGAGGCAGGTGGCGACATGTGACTGGGTAGGTGATATAGGCATGGACCAATAAATGCTTAACACATGGAATATGGTTAATTTAATGTGGAGTTTCCATGTGGCCCAAGCATGGGTTGCCACATGGAACCCCGTCGTTGGTTCGTGTATTTGTTAAAAAAATTGGTAACTCACAGAATGGAACCTGTGACTTGCTGATAGGAGGGAAGACTTTGGGAAACGACCAAATGCTAATGCGACACTTTGGTGCTTATTATACAAAATCCACACTTTAATATATAAATTGCATATATGAATGGGGCAGAAAAGGAGGGGGTTGGGGCTAAGCCCCAACCCACGAATTTATCACCATATGTGACCACGATACAACAAGGGCATGGACACTATTGCTTGAAACCGCCAGCGATGGAGGGAGCCATGTACCACCAATCAAAGGGGCACAAAGTTATCACCTACCCACCTTAGACCACGGGGCTATAACCGCGTGTTGGGCGCAAATTGAGGGCACAGTCCCATGCATAAGCATCACATGGCCACAATCTAGGGAGCTAGCCCAATTTTAGGGCTAGTGCACATCCCTTTGGGTTGGATATTGGCCATATAAATCTCATGTGACCTTAATTTGGAGCACGCGCCCAGCCTTAGGGGCTACTTTGTGTATTTTTAATCAAAAGTGGGTTTTTCTTAAAGTTTAGCCCTGAATATGTATTTTTTAGCCATTTGAAGGGGGATTTGATCCCATAAAAAGGCTATATCTTCAGGGGAAGTTGCTCTTCTCTTGTTGGGTCTAAAAAATATATAAACCAGGATTTTTGAGCTTGAGGGGTAAATTTTTGATGCAGGGATTTAGAGGAGCAACTTGTGTAAATTGTCCATTTTTCATGTTTTGAGAGGAGATTGTTGAGGCATGTATGTATCTGATCAAGGAGGTATTGCACAATATATTTGAAGCATGTTTTGTAACAACAAAGAGCCAATGTAAAGAGAACTTGAGCATTTGAAGAGCAATAAAGAAGTCCTCCACTTGGAAGCGGGCCCAGAGACGTAGCCAATGATTGGTGAACTCCATTAACAAATTTATTCTGTCTACTTCTCTTTCTTGTTTGTTGTTATCTTCTCTTAATTTGCAGCATGGTTTATAATGGCTTAACTCTTTAATCATTAATGAGCATCAAGTAAAAGTCATAATTATTATTCCGCAACAAGTTATGGAATTTTATGTGTTTCACATTCTTATCAATCTGATGCATAAATTAGATTAAACTTAACCTGCAATTGTCAATAAAACCTATCATTTTTGGATCAATTTTAAGGTATAAGAGCATTTGGTTTTCAAGGTTTGATAGGAATTGCAAGCATTGGATGCTCACTATAGCCAAATTCAAGTAAGGAGAAGGCCAACTTGAGGCTCTTAATCCATAGATTCAAAGTATACCTCATAAACAAGAGATGTCTTCACTGATAAAACTATGTCCTTTTACATCCAAGGATGATTTGTTTGAGGCATTTCAATTGATGAAAGCCATGGTGGAGGAACTTTACCATGAAATAGGTCAACAAAGAAATCCAAAGGTTGAAGAAGGTGAATCTTCAGTAAGTGCAGAAGGAGGAGTTGGAGGTCGTGGACCTTCAGAACCTTCTTCTCCTTCATCCTTGTCATCTACAAGTGAAGAAAGTGTACATTCCTCCAAGGAAAAGAAACCTAAAAAAACTCATCATTCTTTTGATATGCCTTTATTAAAGTTAGATGTAAATTTTAATTTACCCACTTATGATGGTGAATTAGATGCAGAAAAGCTAGATAATTGGGTTACACAGTTAGAAGTCTATTGCAGGATACAAAGAATTGTTGATGATGAAACAAAGATCCAACTTGCAAGTCTCAAATTGGGAGGCACAACTCTCATATGGTGGGAAAGAAAAACTAAATATGATCTCAAGAAAAATGGTAAAACATTCTCTTCCTGGAATGATTTTATCACTGCTTTGAAGAAACAATTTTRTCCATTAGMATACATGCAATAGGAAATCATGAATTGGCAAAGTTTAAGGAAAVATRAGCATCAAAGTGTACAAGAATATACTCAAATATTTCGTAAGAARGAATTAAATTTGSGTATTCYTTTATATACAYAAGAGACACTCCTAAGATATATTGGTGGTTTACATTCTTATCTCAAGCACACTATTCTTATGTTAAATCCTTCTAACTTTGATGAAATATATGTACAATCCATTCACATTGAATCAAGTAAAGGGAATTTTKGTGATAGYGTTTMTATAGATACTTGGCAAAGAAAGGATTYAGGGAAAAGAAAARAGAAAGAGAAKAAGAAATCCACAACAAGAAAGGAGAAACCTACTTGCAAGCATTGCAAGAAGGTAGGCCATGATGAAGATCATTGTTGGATCTTGCATCCTCAGTTGATGCCAAAGAAGTATGCCAACCAAGGAAGAAAGAATACCACAACTACGATAGTTCAAGTGGATCTTGGATCAAACTCCAGTGATGAGACAAAAATTGTAGCAATGGGAATCTGAGGTATAAATTTTGTTGCAAGTACTAGCTCTTCTAATTCAAATGTTGTAAATTATGAGTGTAAAAGGGGTGAACTTTTCCACATAAGGGTCATAAAAAATAATTTTAAAATCGATACTCTTGTAGATAGTGGATCACAAGACAATCTGATCAGTGAAGAGGTTGTAAATAATTTGGGACTTGAAACTAAGCCACATCCTAGACCATATCCATTGGGATGGATATGTGTTGATAATAGTTTGCAAGTAACTAAGAAATGTAAAATTAAGTTTGAAATCACTTCTAATTATGTTGATGAAGTAGAGATTAATATAGTGCCACTAGACATATGTGGAATTGTCCCGGTAATCCCATACCTTTATGATAGAAAATCCATATTCTACAGGAAGGAAAATAAATATTGCTTCAAGAAATGTGGGAAAGAGTACATTGTTCGTGCTCATCGCATGAAAAATGATAGATATTTTGCTACTACAGGGAAGCTAAAAAAACTAGTAAATGCCAGCAAAAGTTTAACACTTATGTATGTAAAAAAGTAGGAAGTTAGTGATGATAAACATGAGATGGTTCATTATGTTTCGAACCTTCGTGGAGTGTCACAAGAAGTACAACATGAGGTTCAATTGCATACATTGTTTACTATTCATGTTCAGAAAGGGAAGCATGTTTTGTCATTCTCATTCGCATACTCAGTATTGTTGTTTAGTTTTCTGCTATTCAATGGTGTATGGCTGCTAAACACGACAAAGAATGTAGATTATTGTGCAATAAATGAGATGATTACTTTGATAAACAATGTTATCTCAGTTTTTATGTTTGTTGTGATTAGTCAGGTGATCATTGTCTTGACAGAAAGGATAGATGATACATGACAAGTGGGGACGCAGTACCCTCACTTCTTACCTGAGTAAAAGAAGACTTTTGTTGGTCGAAAAGATTTCGAGTGGGGCAGAATGATCCAGGAGGCTCCCTAGGTCCAGAAAATGCTCAAAAATGAAATTTCTTGGAATTGAATGAAACCAATTCCATTTTGACTGGATCGTCACACTGATTCCAGACATATATTTACTTTCTCAAATAGACGTTGTATGCAAGAGTTATCACACTCTGATAAGATTCTTAAACAGGGAAAAAGTCAATGGTCAAACTGGAAAAAAGTCAATGCTGATGTCATCATGACATCAACATCACATCACCAAGATACTTTATTATGTTGACATGGATGAGGCAGGTGGTGACATGTGACTGGGCAGGTGATACAACCATGGACCAATAAATGCTTTACATGTGCCATATGGTTGATTTAATGTGGAGGTGCCACATGGACTAGGCGTGGGCTGCCATGTGGTACCTCGTCGTTGGTTGGTGGTTTTTTTAAAAAAATTGGTAACTCACAAGAATGGAACCCACGACCTGGTTATAGGAGGGAAGATTTTGGGAAACAACCAAACTCCAACCCAGGACTTTAGTGCTTGTTATACATAATCAACACTTTAATATATAAAGTGCATATATCAATGGGGTGGAAAAGGAGGGGGTTGGGGCAAATCCCTAGCCCATGACTTTATCACCATATGTGAGCACGATACAACATGGGTGTGGGATTTATTTCTTGAAACCACTAGCGTGGGAGGGAGCCATGTACCACCAGTCAAAGGGTCACAAATTTATCACCTACCCACCTTAGACCATGAGGCTATAACCATGTGTTGGGCATGAATTGAGGGCATAGTCCCATGGAGAAGCACCCCATGACCACAATCTAGGGAGCTAGCGCAAGTTTAGGGCCAGCGTGTAACCCTTTGGGCTAGTGCTTGGCCATATGAAGCTCATGTGACCTTAATTCGGAGCACGCACCCAACCTTAGGGGCCAATCCATGTATTTTTAATCAAAAGTGGGTTTTTGCCTAAAGTTTAGCCCATAATATCTATTTTTTAGTAGTTTTTGGCCATTTGAAGGGGGATTTGATCCCAAAAAGAGGCTAGATCTTCAGGGGAAGTTGGGATTTTCTTGTTGGGTCTAAAAACCATATAAACCAAGCTTTTTGAGCTTGAGGGAAAAAAATTTGATGTAGGGATTTGGAGGAGGAGCTTGTGTAAATTGTCCATTTTTCATGTTTTGAGAGGCATTAAGCCATATTTTGAGAGGAGATTGTTGAGGCATGTATGTGTCTGAGCAAGGTGGTATTGCACAATAGATCCGAGGCATGTTTTTTAACAACAAAGAGCCAATGTAAAGAGAACTTGAGCATTTGAAGAGCAAGAAAGAGTTCCTCCACTTGGAAGCGGGCCCATAGACGTAGCAAAAGATTGGTGAAATCCATTAACAAAGTTCTTATGTCTACTTGTCTTTCTTGTTTGATGTTATCTTCTCTTAATTTGCAGCATGGTTTATAATGGATGAACTCTTTAAACATTAATGAGGATCAAGTAAAAGTCATAATTATTATTCTGCAACATGTTATGGAGTTTTATGTGTTTCACATTCTTATCGATCCGATGCATAAAGTACATTAAACTTAACTTACAATATTTAGTAAAACCTATCATTTTTTATTCAACTTTTTTCATATTGTATCTCATGAAGGTGTCAAGTTAGACCCTAACAATATTAAGGTCATGATGGATTGGACAATTCCCAAAACATTGAATAATCTTAGAGGATTTTTGGGTTTGATAGGTTACTACCACAAGTTTGTTCAGAACTATGGAAGAATAGTAGCACCTTTAACGAAATTAACTAAGAATGATTTATTTTCATGGACTCCATAGGAAACTCAAGATTTTGAAAAAATTAAAGAGGTGATCTGCGAATATCTTTCCCTGGTGACACGAGACTTCACAAAAACCTTTATTGTGGAATGTGATGCCTCAGGAAATAGAATTGGTGTTGTTCTAATGCAAGAAGGAAGACCCCTTTCTTTTAAAAGTTGACCACTCAAGGGAAAGGACTTAGACAAACCCATTTATGAGATGGAAATGATGGAAATACAACATGCATTAAAGAAATGGAACCCTTACCTAATAGATAGGCACTTCAAGGTCAAAACAAATCATGATAGTCTTGAATACTTCTTGGAAAAAAGATTATCTTCAGAATAACAACAAAAATGGGTGACCAAGATGTTGGGTTATGATTTTGAAATCATCTACAAAAAAGGGAAGAAAAATGTTGTGGCAGATGCACTCTCAAGAAAAGATGAATATGTTGAGGCCTTTCTCTGTGCTATCTCGATCATCAAACCTGATTGGATAAGAGAAGTGAGGGATGAATGGAAGAATGAAGAAAATGTGTGGAATCTCATTCAAAGGTTGCAACAAGATTCTAGTGCATCATATACATTTACATGGAAAAATCATTCACTATGGTATAAATATCTCTTATATATATGTAAGAACTCCCAACTCAAGCAAAAGGTACTCTTGGAATTTCAAACCTCTCCAGTACGAGGTCACTCAAGATTTTTGAAAGCCTACCATAGGGTCAAGAAGGGATTTTTTTTGGATGGCCTTAAAATTGATGTTGAAAGGTTTGTGGAAGAATGGTTGGTTTGCCAACAAAACAAGGTAGAAACCATTAAGACCCCAAGTCTTTTACAACCGTTGGTGATCCCAAGTGAGCACTAGGAGAAGGTTTCCATGGATTTCATCATAGGATTACCAAAGTATAAAGGAAAGAGTGTCATCATGGTGATTATTGACAGACTGACCAATTACACACACTTTTGTGCACTCTCTCGTCCTTTCAAGGCCACTACAGCTTCCACCGCATTGATGGAGATAGGTCAAAAGCTACATGGAAGCCAAAAGATTATCATAAGTGACAAAGATCCCATCTTCACTGGACATTTTTGGACAAAATTATTTTCCTATTTGGGTACTCAATTGTCTCATATGTCATCTAATCATCCTCAATCTGATGGAAAAACCAATATAGTGAGCAAATGTCTGGAAGGATACCTTTGTTTCTTTTTCTTTGATAAACAAACACAATGGTTCAAGCGGTTACCCTTGGCAGAATGGTGGTATAACACTTCCTTTCATACTGCAACACAAATGACACCATTTATGAAATTATATGGATATCACTCACCTTCCATCACTTCTTCGCTAAAATAAAAATCTAAGGTTCAAGCAATGGAATATCACATCAAGCATCAATAACAAGTTCTCCAACTCTTAAAGGACAACCTGACCATGGAACATAATCACATGAAACAACAAGTAGATCATAATCATAGTGAAATAAGTTTTGAAGTAGGGGATTGGGTATTTTTAATACTATAACCATACAAACAAATTTCCCTCAAGAAATCCAAGAAGGACAATAACTTATCACCAAAGTACTATGGCCCTTATAAGGTGTTTCAAAATATTAATACTATGGCATACAAATTGGATTTGCCTACATCTTCGCGAGTACACCTAGTTTTCCATGTTTCGTGCTTAAAGAAGGTTATAGGTGAGAAGATCCCAGTTCAAACTATATTTCTAGAACTTGACGAGGAATGAAAAATCATATTGGAGCATGGAGATATCATTGACATAAGAATTTTGCAGTTGAGGAATAGATCCATTTCAGATTATCTCAATAAGTGGAGGAAACTACCTACTAAATATTCCACTTGGGAAGATGAGTCTTTTATACGGAAGAATCAAGAAATGCTCAACCGTTGCGTAGAACACTTGTTTGAAGGGGAGGGGAATGTTAATCCCTAAATAGTGACACATTACCCTTAATTGGGGAATATTACGCTAGTATTGTTATTTTATTTATGTCAACTTGGGTCCATTAGTTGTAATTGTACCTCCTAGTCTCCTATATATACCAAGGATACCTTTTCATTTGGAATCATCTTGTATTTGTAAATTTATGTGGTGTATAAGTAGGTTCCCCCCTCAAAGAGGCTTATTATTTGAAATTCTCTCTTTTTCAAGGCCTTGAGTACTTAGTTTGAGGTTTTTTATTCTATTTTGATATTTTGTTCTTTTATATTTGGTTCCTAACATCAATAGTACTGATTAAAATTGGGTTCCACATATAAAACTTTATTTTCCACATGTGGTAACATGTAAATTAATAACTAAAATGGATTACGATGAACTAACTAGTTTATTATGATGCATAGATTTAAGCATATGACTATATAAAGTTCAAAATGTTCTCCTTGAAAGCAAAGAGGGAGAGAGTATTACATCTATAAGATACATGGAATACTCAACCTACAACTTAAAAACACTTATGCATTCCACCTATTCATTCCATTGAATATAACATGTATATATACACAGATAAATGATCTAGACATCCTTTACAAATGATCTATATAGTTTCCAAGAGGCATCGAACTCTATGGAATTGGAATTTTTTGGTCACTCGATCCACATTGGACTATCTAGAATATTCTTACCTACCATGCATGGGAGTAATTATTATGTCTCAACACTTCACATTAACTACGACTGATAACATTACTAACACTAACCATCAATGTCTTTATGCACTTACAAAATTCATAACATGATAGATTGTTGGTCTAATTCTTAGCTAGGATTACAACGTTTGAAATAAAATTCCATTACATCATCCACATGTGTTTCTACACAATGGGATTCAATTTATTCACTATGCTCATGCTTTGCAATTCTTACAAGGTCAATTTCTTCAACAATCTTCTTTTGCTTCAGTAGGATCTTCCAAGAGATTCTACGTGTATTACAACACAAACTTCATCAATACCTGGAATGTTGATGTTGATTGATGTTCCTTCCCCTTTCACCATATTCCATCTCAAAATATTATTCTTGGTTGCTTGAGAATAATTCTCTCATACAAGAATTATCTTGAGATATAATGTTGTTGCATATTTCTTCTTGTCTCATTTGTACCAATTTGAAGATGGGAGGAGAAAAATTCCAATGGATACATCCTTAGTCATCCCAAAGACTTTCTTTCAGTTACCCTAAATTGTTTTACCATATCCATGGTTTTTCCTTAGTTTACTCTTAATGTTACATATTCAAGGGTTTTGTTAGTTTACCGTAAACTATTACAAGAGGTTCCATGAACCATGAAAAATATGACCTACATATGGAAATTCTTCACTCAATTTTGATCATGAACTCATTCCTTGATTCCTTCTTCATGTGGAAGATTTTGTACATTGGAGTATTTTACCTTGTAGAATATTTTCAATATAAAATTAACATTTTTCCATTCATACACACTTATCCATCCAGATTGTTTCTGTCTATGAGGTTTTTATATTGGTATTTTCCAACATGTGTGATGATTATGATTTGTAATCCCACAAATATTGGAAGGATGTAGATTCCAACAATTTGCTTGTGCAGGTCCTTTTCTACCACAATCATTGCAACATTGCTCTTGCTTCTGCATATATTGTGTTTCACTACTATATGAAAATAATGTTTCTTCTTTAATAAAATTAGTGCTCTCATTGTTTTTATTTCCTTCATAATCAAGACCTTCATTTCTTGGYCTWATACAAATATYAATSGGMTTCTAGATGACTTTRCMATTTTWACCGAATCTTTTTCCATCAAAACCCATTTTTTTCRTGAGMTCRRACCCAATTCCTTTTGTGTATCTTTCAAAACTACCAATTTCATCATCTTCAATATTATTTTCACCTTTAGACARAACAYCATTCAGAACCTCATTGCATGAGACAAACATATATGWATGGAATCAACCACTTTACTAGTATCACATGAACTATCTAGCAGATCACTTGTATCACGAATTCCATCACACATTAATTTTTCTTTTTTCACTTCCCTTTCCAATGTTAACAACAAATTTTATTTTTCCAACAACTCTTGCTTCAAATATTCCATTATTGATCCTTCTTTTCATGAAGTCCTAAAATATCAAACACATTTTGATTCAATGATTCCATCTTTTTTTCTAGTTCATTGATGTATTGTGTAGTGAGTCTAAAATGTTCTTGATAGACCGAGTTTTTACATACTTTAAGTTTAATGATTTTTTCCATTAATGAAGTGTTAACTCCTACTACCTTGTCTATCTTTTGGGAAGCATAATGAAATTTTTGCTAAAGTAATTCAACTTCTTGATTAGCATAATGTAGTATTTTTACTGCTTTATGCATTTTAAAGTGTTAAATGATTCACACTTTATTGTGATAGGCACTACAACCCTCCATTTTTCATTTTATCTTGTTTATCCCCCTAAAAAATGGATACCATTATATTTTGAGCCAAGAGAAAGCCTTATAATTCTACTTCTCCATCTCAATATTCTTTTGATAACTCATGTTTCACTTGAAAAAAGAAAGGCCATAAATACTTGGTGCTACAATCCAATTTTGAAATCGATAGAGTTACTTCAAACTTCTTTAAGAAGTTTTAAAGAGTTACTTCAAGATCATCCAAGAAGTTTGAAAGGGTTACTTCAAACTCCTCCAAGCAGTTTGGAGGATTTCTTGTCTTTTACTATGATACACAACAATATCGTAAGAGTTGGGAGAAACTCCTATGATCATATCGAAGGATTTACTTCTAACTCCTCTAATATGTTTGAAGTAGTTACTTTCAACTCTTCCAAACACATCACAAAATTTATTATCTCTACTTTTGAACTGATCCGAGAACTTTATCTTAACTCCTCCGATCAAACCAACCCCAACCATTGTATTTAATGCCATAAATAGTTGTTTGTATATCTAAATGAAATGAGAATAGGTTTAGTGTTATCCTACCTTTTTCAAGTGAACAAGGAAACCTTAGGATAAATGTGTCGATATGAACTCCATTCGAGGCTCTCACCTATCCATATCCACCATGTGGTCGCATAATCCAGGTAAGATTACCTCACCTCTCTTCCTTATTTCAAGATAGAGTTAGATATTTGTTTATTAGTTTCCCTAAACTATTTTCCCTAGATAGATAATCTTGTTCCGCCCTCTCTTCGTCATTTATCTCTCGACCACCCCCCCTTCACCAACCTTACATTTTTTTTATAACCCATTCCTTGCCACGGGATACACACCCAGACGACCCTTTCCCCTTTACCATCATGGAATTTCTCTGCATCCTTCCACTTAAACCTTGAAGAACCCCTCAATATCACCCTGAGAAAAAATATATTGATCTATAAAGTCATAGGATTTCCTCACTCTCCTCAAGACTAGTCATGGTTTTTCCCTAGATCACTTTCCTATTCTCGCAAAAAAATACCTAACTGGGTTTTAAAGTAACTTATACGGTGCATTCAGAAAAGTTTAAGTTATATCCTCTACATAGCTCAGAGAAATTGAAAGCAACTCCTTCGACGAAAGATAATAAGAGTTACTTTTAACTCTTTTGAGAATATCATAGGAGTTACTTTCAACTCCTCTGATATTATCATAGGAGTTACTCTTAAGCACTTCAACCTTTTGGTATTTGTGATATTTCCTTCTAGTGACATATCGAAAGAGTTGGATACAAATCTTTTGATCTCATTAGATGAGTTTTCTTCAAATCTTATTTTCGCCATTCTATCCACCTTTAGGAGAACATTTAGTTCTAACCCCTACGATCAGTATTAGATAAGTTTCTTTCAACTTGACATCTACAGAAAGAAGCTTGTTATGCCTCGATAATTTAGTAATTATTATAAATTTTCGATCATTTATCAATATTTCAAATAACATGATCTAAATTTATCCTTTTTTCAATTTTATACATGTCACCATGGAAGAATATGGTCACAAAAGAAATAGGGATTGAGCCATCTAGCATCTCACAACAAAAAATAGAGGCAACAGTTGTTGGGACCATTTATGATGATACTTATGGACTTATAGAGAAAGATGGAGAGACCTTAAAATAGGGAGAAGTATATTACATGCTCAAGAAGTCAAACTTCTTTGTGGAGGAAGAAGAACCAGATGAGCTCCAAGAATTCAGGAATATCAGAAAGTTAGGAATTTTGAGGGTGTCAACACATCCAACAGTCTTCCCTTGTGTAGACACCATTTCTTAGATCTTGAATAATGTAGATATAAATATTTGATATGTCTGTAATGAAAGAAAAGAACCTATAGATTCATTCATGCTCGATGATTTAGATAAATTTTATCATATTGAAGATGAGAAAAAAATATTGGATGGTTAACTTCTTAGTGAGTTGGAACTTACATTGAAATAATTATTCCCCACATGGCACAAAGGAGATAGATAGTTCAAGTATCGACCCAAGACTCGGTACCCCATGACCAATTTAAGTAGACTCTACCAGTATATGGTGTCCATGTTTTGTAGGTTATATGGGGAACTGGATGCAATTCATTTCCCCCTATATTACATGCACCTAATTTATTTATGTGTATATGTCGGGGTCTCATTCAACTGGGCAGACATATTCTCTTAAAATATCAAAGCTTCCATATTTGCAGTTGCAAAAGAACAACCAAGAAACTTTCCTAGTTTCCATATGTCCTCATATCTCCTAGACATAATGTGTACTACCCACAGGTACCCAAACATGCGGTGTACTTGGTTTCCCACTAACATTGCAATCCACATCTACTACAAAGTTCTTTGGGAGAAAAAATATTGAACAAAATATCAAAGAATCTATGAGCACTTCCTTTCCCCATTCTATGAATTTATCTTTTGTACCTCCCCACCTTGTATGATAGACAAATCCATAGAATTCATAAGAGGGATCGGGGACTAGTATTTGATGGATCACACTACATATATAAGAGTATATGGTGTGATGAAACCACCCCACTTACTCCCTTGGATCAATCCTATCAAACTTGTGCTTCAAGAGTTGGCTTATCAAACTATTATACATGGGGTTAGAGGAATGTTATACTGATCAAAGAAAGAAATTTGGCCTCCACTACCTCTATACATTGGAAACAATTTCTTTGAGAACACAAAACAAGTTGAAACAAAAGTGGACATATTACTTTCTTACCACTTTGGAGAGGTAATATTAAGGAGGCATGACCCTAAGAATGTTGTCAAAGAGAAACTCAATAGAATGAGACTCCAATATGAATACACCACTGATTTCTAGGAAGAAGAGGAGGTGCATAAAAACGCTAGAACTTACGACGAAGTCATTTTCAATAGGCCGGGCCAACCAAAAGAAAGGATCATGGATGAATAATATACGAGGGAGGTGGCCATAAAAGAGGTAGAATGAGATGAAGCTAAGATATATTCTCCCATCTCTATCTCAACTCATTAAGTTTTCATTGAAGAGGAGGAAGGAGAACCAACAGATAAAAAGTGAAGAGACAAAGAGGAGGTGCTAAAAAGGAGGAATGACGGTAAAAAGAAACAAAAAATAGAATCTAACAAAGAAAAGGCCAGGGAAAAATATGAAGTGAAAGATAAAGTTGAAGCCAAAAAAAAATAAGAATCCAAATAAAAAGCTACTACAAAAAAATAAAAGGAGTTGGTGGAAGCATTCTTTCCCTCTCAGATGACACCTTACAGATCATTTTTTCCCTCTCTCCTTCTTTCCCTCTCCCTATATACCCAACTATTCCTCCTCAT
>JZKD02S1672753.1:1621080-1652159 GCA_000966675.3 Picea glauca
TGTTGTAAGTTTGATAAGCATGGAATTTCTGGATAGCAATAATGCAATTCTTAAACAATGAAGGCCATAAATAACCATCTTGTAAGATATTTTGGGAAGTAGCATACCAAAACATTTGACCGCCACATGCTTTAGTGTGGCATTAATTCAAAGATTTCATAGCTTCATCGGAGGTGAGACATCATCAAAATATGGAATCAATACCACAATGGTAAAGAGTATCACCAAGGATAATGTATTGATGGGCTTGATACCAGATATGACGACGATATGTACTAGAAATATCAGGCCGAAATTTTTTGGGTCTGGAGATATATGATAATATCTTTGTACCATATGTCATAAGATATGATCATAAAGAGGGATTTGTTAGGTAAGGAATCCTCTGCCACAGTTTTTGTTTCAGTAGAGGGAAGGTAACATATCAATTCGAAAAAAACCAAAGACTTATTTGACTTGGCGCGTTCAAACTCCAAATCAAACTCCTAGAGGATAACTATCCATTTAGAGTACTTTCCCCCCAACAATTGTTGCATAAGGATGTGTTGCATGGGGTTGCAATAAGAAATGACTGTGGTTCTACATAATAATATGTAGTGACGAAAACATTGAACAGCTTCCAAGTCCAGTTTCTCCACATGTAAATATTTGGTTTCGGTGGTCATGAGACTCCGACTCAAATATTATATAATATGTTCATCGTGTGAATCATTCCCTTGGACTAGAACCATAACAATGGTAGAGTTTGAAGCAACTAAGTACATGAAATAATCTCGACTATAATAAGGTGGAAATAGAAGTGGTGTAAGTGTTAAGGCAAGTTTCAAAGATTCAAAATATTTGTTCATAGTGTCGTCCCATATAAAATCATAACCTTTCTTGAGAAGCCGAGTAAATCCTTTCTTTAATTCAATGTAGTTTGGAATGAATCGACGTAAAAAGTTTTCCTTCCCTTGCAAACTTTGGATTTGGCATAGTGTGGAAGGAGGAGGTAAATTTAGAATAGCATCAACCTTCAAGGGGTCTACCTCAATCCCATGTATAGACACGATAAAAACAAGAAGTTGTCTAGACTCCACACAAAGAACACATTTGTGTGGTTTCAAACATATGTGATAATAATGATAGCATAGGAAAATGGCCCATAGATGTCCCTGAGGATCTTGACGACGCATAGAATGCACTGGTAGATCATCTATATAGGGTTAAACAATGTTCTTAGTGTCATGAAAATCATAAGACATATCATGTTGAAAAGTCACACCAACATTTTTTAGAACAAAAGATATTTTTTGGTATGCGAAGTTTCCCGAAGGGAAAATAAAAGAAATCTGGTGTTGATCTGCGGGCAGAATATGGATTTGATTATAACCGGATAAATTTTCTATCAAGGAGAATATTTCACTCCCGACACAGTAATCAATGATTTCATCAACGAAATGGGTTGGATAATTTTCTTTGGGACAAGCTTTGTTTATATCCCTATAATCTACGCAAATGTGGATCATTCCTTGTTTCTTATTTACCTGAACAAGATTGGACACCCAATCAATCAAAGCCACGGGATAGACAAAGCTAGCTTTAATAAGTTTTTCAACTTCAAGATTAATAGAAACATCCTTACAAGAATGTATTGGGAGAAGTCTCTATAGAACATGATTAGTGTTCGGGTAAGTCTTAATCTCATGCACAACAATATCAAGATCAATACTAGGCATTTCTTCATAAATCCAGGAAAAAACATCACAAAATTCATGGAAAAGGGTTTTATAGGTACAGAACTCATTAGTAGAACATGAGGCACTGATATGGACATTTTCCACGACTCTGGGTTTAATCAATATGTCAAGAGGAATGATAGGTGAAATATTAATCAAGCTACCTTCATACAAAACATCATATGTTGACTCAGGAACATAATAAATAACAACAACGGTCGAAAAAGTTGAAATCCGTTGGTAACTCTCTATGGTCTCTCATTCTAGAAAGATAATAGAATGATGATGTGCATCATCCCATGGATTATCTCCCATATAAATGACCTCCATGATCATCTCATCAGTAGGAAATATCACATGGAATGGATCAGGAGATGTATCACTAAGAGAAGGAGGAGAAGGAGTTTCCAATTGAATAGCTTGATAAGCTGATTCCACCAAACTTAAAGGAATTCGATCGTCATAATGAAGACAGTCACCATATCTAGGTACTATCCATGGGTCATAAGACTCAGGGGTTTGACGAACAAAGGTTGGTATCATGTTAATTGAGGTGAAAAAAGGAGGAGGAATATCGGGTGGTGGAATAGGAAATGTACCCATTAAGGTTGAATCTTTTAAAATACCCACACCGACATTCTTATAATCGAGAGGTGTTTTCGAGATAAAAGGTATGTTGCTAGTATGCGAATTAGAATTAAAGAAGGCCAATTGATCGACAATAATGATTTTTCCTTGGTGTGGGAAATGTAACACACGGAAAAAGGTAGACACAACTGTGTTCATGGAATCAATCCAGCTATGGCCAAGTAGAAGGTTGTAATCAAGAGGTGCATTGTAATGAACCTCATAATACTATACAAAAAAAAAAATTGTTTACACAATTTACTTAGCAGAAAGGAATCCCTTAATGATAAGAATTCTACTATACAATTCCGTTATAGAACTTTATCATAAAAAATTTACTATATAACTCCTAAATTCTCCTTACCCCATGTTGTTCGAAGTATGTCATCATGTCTTACCTTAAGTGGAAAGGTTATAATGGAAAGCCCCAAGGCTTTAGCAAAAATAACTAAAACCTTTAGGTGTAGGGACTAAGTGATTAATGTAGACTTTATGATCCATACTACAGTCACCCTATTTGGCATAAGATCTCCATACTATACTCACGCCGAAGTGTTCTTGAAATATTACTCCTAGGGAAATTTATTTGGTTCCTACCAACTTAGCCAAGGGTCGGGTTAAGGACCAATAACTGTCGCAAGCCTCTAGGTCCTGGTCATTTAATGGTTCATAAAATCATATATTGATTGAATTGTAAGCTCATTGTCATGTCACCGGTGGACCTATGACAACGAGAATCAAACCACTACCTAAGACCTATCACAGGGGGTGTGGAAGCGACATTCCTCAAGTGGGAAAGGAATTCCTTGTTAGGGTATTAAAAGTTCTGCAACCATCATTAAGGTAGTCTACTAGTCATACTAAAATCGCTTGGCTCTATACTTGAATTCTCACGCCGACCCTTCCCGAGTCACGTGGCTCACCCGTCCTTAGCACTCTCCATAATTAATTCAAGGTGACAAGGCATTGTTTAGGTTTTGAGAGAGTTCAGGGTTTGTCATTCTGAGTTCTTTCTTTTCTTTTGAAGAGGCTCTGTGTTAAGGGGGTTTAGAGGTGAAGACTATGGCCCTTGTGGTTGCCTCCATCCTATTGTAGACAACATGTATTACATTCTGGGTAAGTTCTTCTCTAAACTTACAAACATTAATACACTGGTTATTTCAATAGGAAGATTATACTTTTTTTGGAATAAAATGTCTGCGCCAAGATGTTGTTCCGTGTTCTCCCTCATTTTCTTCCTGTGGAATTCTCCTTTTGTCTAACTTCCTTGCATTACATTCAGAGCCATCCTTAACCTTGTAGTACTGATCCTTTTCTTTGAGGTTGTCACGACTCTCTTCTGTTTACCAATAAGGAGTGTTAGCCCTACCTATTCAGGTTCACGATCTAGGTTTTCTTTTGTAAACCCTCTATCGTGTGCCAAAGTTCATCTCTGAGCATTTGTGAGTCTAAGGGAAGTAGTTATTCCGGGTTAATTACAAAAAAACTTGGTCGGAGCGTCCTCTGCATTTACTTTGCTGACTTAAGATATTCTATGAAAAAGGAGTTCATGTAGACTAGACTCAATAGTTAGGGTACTCCTGGTTTGAATGGGAGAATTAAGATCTATTCCACCTAAAAATAGATATTCTTGTTGTTCACATACACAATGAAATTCTAATTTGGTCGATTACTGTATTTCTATTATTAAAGAATATTGTGTAAAGAATTTTTACTACAACTGTATCATTCATTTTAAGAGTTGAAACATATCATTAATGATGGGCCTTGTTTGATGTGAGGGTACCCATCAGTGAGTATTAACTCCTTCACCCTCGGCCTTGTATGACTATCCAGATGGAAAATGTCAAGAAAAGGATCATGTGCCTCGAGTTTCAAATTTAAGTAAGCGTTGGTATGATGTGTTTATAAACATTTGCACTTAAATCATGTTCTTCTTACATTGTCTTCGTATAAGAGTTTATTGATCATCATATATGGTGGATTCTTACAGGTTTCCGTCTACCCAAAGGTCCTGGCTGCTCATCTACGTACTTAGCATAAAAAGCTATATGAGTTCCCTTTTGTATCCCTTCAGGAGTTAGAACCTACCATGTTGCAACTGAGATGTAGTCAACAATATTGTTTTCCTCACTCTTCCTATCGGCTTGGAAAGGGAAATAATTTCCAATGTAACTTAAACCTTTGGGATCCAATTATTAAAATACAATAATTTATGTACAGGTTTTGATCTATCTTTTGTCCAATGTAAATGACTGTTTAATCATTCACCCATCGGATCTCACCCTACCCCATAATTTCATTACCAGGTCTATCTTGTTCTCCTAGCAGCATAGTTGTTTATTCAAAATCATGACAATAAATTTCTATGTAAGTGGGATTCCTATTGCAGTCATTAAATCTTTATTTAACGAAACTACACACAGTATTAATTGTAACTATATCTATATTCATTGCATATATAGATATAAATTTATGGAAATAAGTGTATAGACTTGTTCATATTTCTACTTATTCATAGACAAATTTTCTTACTAAATTCAACTACAGAAGTAAGTATACGCCTGTAAATAGATCTAATCCTTCCTAGCTCATTCGTAGAAATCAGTTATGTCCAAAATGTTAATTATAGGGTTATACATACACCTGTAGGTAGATCTGTTCTTTTTTCAAGTTCGTTCATATCTAACTACTTCTACCAAAAATTTAAATCTCAGAAAAATAGACATACACAATCTTCCAAGTTTATTTTACATAGATCATTCTCCCTATAATTCTAGTTCATGATGCCTCATTCTAGCATTTTGGTCTTTGATTATAAACTCCATACAATGAACAAATGTCCTACATGGAAATTGTTTCCACTTAACCCAAACAGAGCATCATATTGGATATACCAAATCATTCAAAACAAAGAAGGATAAGATTTAACATATATGAATCCATTCTGTGGGAAGACAAAGGGAACAACCACGTTCCTCCCAACCATAGAATAGGACAGCCAATGCTTACCCAATTCACCCCCTAGCCTAACCATGAATCCATGAGGGAAAACTTGGAAAATCCTCCTCAGCAATGTCCTCCTCTATGAGTAATCTTCTCCCTTGCCTCACACTCCGAATCAATGTCTAACAACAAGTATTCAATAGTTCCTTTTTTTACCCAACATACTAGGCATCATCCTGCCTCCTCACATAGGTTATTTAACAACAAAAAAAAAGCAACAATGCTTTTGCCTAGGTCTTTCTTTCCCCCTTGGGAATTTTCATAGCTTTCTAAATCCCTGATTTTCAGGGGCTTCCCATGGCCAAATATTTGATTTTCCACTTGTAATAATCGGCCCAGAGGTAGTTCCAACATGTTCCCCACTCATGGAGTCATGGACAACTAATTTTAACATGGCTATTCCATTTGTTGTCCTGCAATCAATATAAAATATTATGTTTTCATACAAGTGTCATAGTCAAATGGTTAGTTGGGTCAAATCAGATCTCTACCCAATAGTCATAATAATTAAGTACAATTATCAAATTCGAAATTCGGAATTTCAATAAATGGAAAAAAAAATCAAAATTCAAATTTATTAAAAACGGAATAATTTCCTAGCAAATTTTAAATTTCAAAAATACTTTTTTTTTTGGGGATGTCACATCCTTTCCCCCTTCAATAAAACATTGTCCTCAGTGTTCTTTCCTTTCTTGGAACAGGATTGGATGATATTTCTTCAAATATCCCTCCAACTCCCAAGCGGCCTCCTCAGGACTAAAGTGCTTCCATTGCACCTTTACCTGAGCGACGACTCTATTGCAAAGTGCTATTTCTCTCCGATCCATAATTCGCAGGGGTTCCACCTGGAACTTGCCTTTGGGTTCCACCTGCATAATTTCATCATACATAGAGAGAAATCCTCAACCCAATGTAAATTATCTTGAGCAAGAATTAGGGGTATACTCTATATTTTCTCATGAGGGTGACACACGTTTAGAACAAATTTATTTAGAGGATGGTATGCAACACATGCATTTCGATGGTTCATGCTCAAATGAAGGAAATGGAACTGGAATTATATTATACTCGCCTGTAGGCAAGATTCGAAACTTTTCTTCGAGGTTAGAGTTCGCTTGCACAAACAATGTCACTAAATTTGATGCCTTATTGCTAGGCATCGAAAATGATTATAACCTTGGCTGCGACCACCGTACAGTTTTTGTACATTTTGAACTTGTTGTAAACCTTGTGCATAAAATCTATTCTCCTAGCAATAAGTTGATGAAATGTTATACCCATACTATTTGGGCATTTATCTCGAATATTCTATCATTTAACATTGCTCATGTTAAGAGGGAACTTATTTCAATGGATGATAGGTTAGTTGTATTTTCAGCATCTCCTACTCGACAAATTCTACCTCAAAGGCCTGATTGTACTTCTCAATCTTTATATTGTCCTCACATTCCAGACAATGTAGAATCATGTAAGGTTTTCCCTAATGATGGGATCATCTGTGCTTTCATACAAAATGAATAATTTAATCCTCAGGAAATCATATCTATTGAATATGACAAATTTCCAAATGACTTGACTGCTCTTGAAAGTTCATTTTCATCAAGTGATGTGAGAAAAAAAGACACACGTAAGGAAGAGGAGTCAAAAAGGAAGGTGATTGATACCATTTATTTCAACCTCGAGACCTTTGAATCTCCAAACATGGATAAACTAGGTGCCCAATGTTTCGACAAAGAAAAGGATAAAATCATAGAAATACTAAGTGAATTTTAAGATTTTTTTGCAAGGTCATACAAGGATCTTTATGGTTTTGATCCTTATCTTATACAACATGTCATTCCTATCAAGGAGGGGATAAAACCAGTGAGGAGAAAAGGAAGACCTATTAACCCCGCACTTGAGGCTACTATTAGAAAAGAGTTGGAAAATCTTTTGAAAGTGTTATAACACTAAATTTCCTTGGGTCTTTTAGTTTGCTTTCAATCCTTTTTTAAGCCTTAGATTTTAAATTTTATTTTAAAGTCTCATCCCTTTAAAATTTATGTTTGGTAGGACCCCTTAGATAATTAAAGTTTTTGATTCTTATCTCTAGTTTCATCCTCAAATTGATTTTTGATCCTTGAACCATTTTTAGCTCATGACTTATTTTGGTCCCCTTCATGACTTGTCCCTAGGTCGATCCCTCCCATGACTAGATTGATGTGACACATATTCCTCCTCACTTATGATCTCGTAGGCATGCCTCACTGTCTTTTCTTACCTGCCCAATCACGTTTTGAAGTGGATGCACTGCCTACTCATCAGGCAGTTCCGTAGCACCTATCACGTTCATTATACTTCCACCTCGAGTCATGATTTCCATGACTGAGGTCATGTCCCTTGTTTTTAGTTCCAAAATTCCATTAAATATTCCTTCAAATATATTGAATTTATGAGACTTAGTAATGGTTTATAATGTTGAAAAACCCAATAGTGTTGTACTGTGCAAATTCACAATTTCTGATCAAGTGACAACATGTCAACCAAATCCAATATTGAGAAAGATTCCAGGGACAAAGTTTTCTCAATTTCATCTTGAGATTGCATTGAATATCTCAACAGGTTTCTACTCCACAAGTATCTCATGTTGCCTCCTATGCATATTAATTTTCATAGGAAATTTGTTCTTCGGTTTTTGGTTTGTTGAGCTTGCACAGTAGTAAGGGACCCGTATTTTCATGGTAGCCTTGTATTTTCTCTTCTTCAGACCTGTAAACTTCCTTGCCTGTATCTATGGTCTGATTACTGTTGTTTTCTTTAACCATTGAAATCACAAGCCTGTAAATAACCCATCCTCTGTGTATGCATTGTGCTACCTAGAGGCACTGCTCAAGCCCTCTATGTTTTCCTTGCTTCCTTTCACCTTGGAGTTTGGCATTTTTACTCAATTGCAGAGGTCCAATTTCGGATTACCCCCTCACTGTCTTCACTCTCGAATACTTGTATGAGCCTAAGAGTGTAATTACAAAGGTCAAGCTTGGCTTACTAATCAACAGTCTATTTAAAAAGGGTCAAAATCATACATTTGAAGCCTGAGTTAAATATTTTCTGGTCATTATCATCCCTTAAGCCTTTTAAAAGCCCTCATTTTGAGCTATGGAGACTCCTCAATTGAGGAAGACACACAAAGGTGGAAAGGTGGTTAGGATAGAACCGATGGACATGCATCTTTTTTATACATAACCCATGGCAAGAGAGGCCTTTCAAAGAGTAGGGTGACTTTATTTCTATCAAAACATGCAGAGAGGCCATCCGGAGGTAGAAATATAGTTTGCATTATAGTTTGATGGCAGGAAAACCAAGGTTGGGGATTTGGAGTTTGAGGTGATTGAAGCCTCTATCTCAACTGCAACAGGAATTCCCCTTTCAGGTGAAAAATGGTTCAGAGCCATGGATTCGAGTTCATCATATGAAAAAGATCTTTTTAAACCTGAATATCAAGGCAATGATTTGTCCAAAAGTATGCCAAGGGTTCAATTGATTAAACAATTTGATAGATTATTGAATATCATATAGAGATATTTTACTTGTGAAGGGAGATTTAATACATTGTACGAGTACCATATAAGGATGTTGGTACATTTTACTGGTAAGGTTGAGATGAATATTCCTTATTACTTGTTGAGGAGTATAGGTAAGATGTCATACATGATACAAGCTAAATATAAAGATGTGGATTCTAGCCTTTTCCACTCTCGATTAATCATAATGCTAGTCTTTGAAGAATTGGGTAAGAAAGAGATTTCATGGGAGAATTTTGTTATTACCTCTCATTTCAAGTTGGATTTAGCACTAACTCCTCAATAACAGAGGGCAATTCCTTTGTCACCCACCATTGCTACTAAATCTGGGATGGTTGAGCAAGGCTCCCTGATACTGTAATATTTTGAGGAAGTAACCATGATCTAGTGATGTACTGGACTTAGGACTTTTTGACTAATAGTAATCATCTTCTCTTTCATCTTATTTTCTTCTGATGCTAAATTTTCATGCTTCGAATGATTCACATGAATTATTGTGGTGATGTTATGATGGATGTTTGATCATTATGTTATCATGATATTTATTTAACTTCCTTAGTTTCTCAGTTCAAGAAGATATTATGTTAAGAAACTTTCCTCGTTAGGATTTTGTGGACCTGATGTTTACAACAGCCCCTACACTTCTCTCAATCAATTCTACCCTCTATTCATACTTACTCTAAAACTACTGATTGAAGTTATCCAAACCTTAATTGTTGGTCCATGCTAGCCCTGTTATCTGAGTTAGAACATTATCATTTGAGTCCTTTTCCATTTGACCCTTTAAACACCATTACATTCACTTATAACTTGATGGGTACTAGGATGGCCTTCCATGCAATCTGAAGGGGACTCCTAGTGCTAATATTTTTGGCACTGTTGTCGGGGAATGAATTAAAGACTTTTCCCTGGGATTAAAACGACACAGTATTCTAGTTCTAAAGATGCATTAAACTTCCTTATTTTGAAGATTGCATCCTGCACCTGGCAACTCCATTGTTTCAACTCTGCCACCTAAAGGCAGATATATGAGATCAAATCCACAACTACCTTTGGTTCCACCTAAGGTTAACCTAGAGAAGATAATCAAGAAGGGAAAATATTCTCAAAAAAAAAATTCTGCTACTGCTACAAGTGCTTCTAGTCAGTTGCATGATTCCACTCTTAATACTCTAGTTGTTTTATCAAGTAAGATTCCTTTATCTTCTGCTGAAGTATCTTAAAAACTTTATTTTGAAGAGTTTCATGTTGAATAATCTTACATTGAAACTGAAATGAAAGAAGAAAACATTGATATATTCTCTTCCCCTGATATTGAGAAGTGTTTTAGTCTTGATAGTTTTGAAGATTTCCCTAATTTAGGTTTTGCTACACCTCTTTTTGTTAAAACTTTTGCTGCCAAAGAAGTAGCAACTTCATCTCCCTCTTAGACCTTACCATCCTCTTCCAAGACTCAGCCTGTTGTCGTGAAGACTAAAACTCCCCCTTCATTTGTTCTTTCTTCTCCTAATCTGCACACAAATAAGTCTCTGTCTCCTCCTTGTTCACCTAGGATACAAAATCAAATGGCAGTTGTTAAACCCCCTGCAAATAGGATGGATGCCATAGTGGCTCCAAGATATGCTCCTCTAGTCTTACCTTAGCTAGTGACTACTCTCCCTCGTAGAGATTATTTGAAATACATGCCTAAGTTCACAGGAGAAGAAGATGTAACATCTGAGGAACATCTTGATGCTTTCTACAACTATGCAGATAACCAAAATATTGAAAATGAAGATGTTTGGATGAGGGTTTTCGTCCAAAGCCTTTTTGGTGAGGCTAGGAAGTGGTTTAGGGGTCTGGCCCCTGGATCCATTATTGGTATTGAGGCATTGTATGAAGCCTTCTTGAGGCATTGGGGTGACAAAAAGGATTTTTTGTACTACATCACCGAATTTGGATCTTTGAAAAGGAAAGAAGGAGAGTTTATCTTTGAATTTTCTAAAAGATTTAACAAAATGTACAAGAAGATCCTTGATGAGATCAAACCCACTAAAACCATGGAAAAAATTAGTTATGCCAGTGCATTTGATTATGAATTCTGCCTCCTTTTGAGAGAAAGAAGGTCACCTTCCTTGGTTCATATGCAAGATGTTTCCTTAGAGGTAGAATCCAACATAGTGGCATCAAATAAAATCAGGGGGACATCTGATAGGGATAGGAGAAAACATAGAGCTGAAGCTTCAAATTCTGATTCCTCTGTTGGCCATTCTCAAGTAGATGAGCTGACCAAATTAGTAAAATCTCTTTCCTGTGAAACTGAGAAATTAAAATCATAAGGGAAACAGACATATATAAATGATCAAAACAATGATAATAGAGGTAAGTAAAGGAGACCAAATAATGCTTCCCAAATATTTCCTAGAGATCCTAGAAATAGAAAGAGAGATGATCAGAGGGTACAGACTCCTTTGTAAAATAATTTAGTTCTTGATAAAGAAGAAGAGGAGGTAGAAGTTGATCTTGAGATCCATTGCTTAGGTGATACATCCCCATCCCCACACTTGACTCAATCCTCTTATGGTAAATATTTAATGAATATTCAAATTAATGAGTTAAGCAAGGGAGAGAAAGTAAAGGAAAATGATAGTAGATATAATCTGAGATCTAAGAAGAATGAAGAAAAAACGGATACCCCTAATCAACTTGTTCAAAAAGAAGATTTTGCCAAGGTTGTGACAGTAAGCAGCAAGGAAAAAGACTCTCAAAACCCACAAGTTTTGATCATAAATCCTTTTCCTAAAACTAACCTTGTTCTTCTTTCAGTTTTGAAAATGAGATCCAGAAAATAAACATCCCTGTACCATTTTTGGAGTTGATAAAAAATGAATAATTTAAAAAATACCTATCCAAAATGCTACATCCTGAATCATCTTCAAATAGTGAAGATGATTATCATTACCATGCTGAGGAAGGATAGTGAAATCAAATGGACTGCTGAGGCCTATGATTCTTTTGATAAAATAAAGAAAGCCTTGACTGAAGCCCCGATTCTTGTCAGCCCTGACTACTCCAAGAACTTTCTTATTTTTTCTTTTGCCTCTTTTGATACAGTAGTAGAAATCCTATTGTAGAATAATGTTGAAGGTATAGAGCAACCCATTGCCTTTTTCAACAGGGAATTGAGAGATGCTGAACTAAAATATGAAATAATCGACAAGCAAGCTTATGCATTGGTTAAATCTCTTAAGTTCTTCAGAGTTTATGTCCTACATTCAAGAGTTATTTCTTATGTCCCATCAGCTACTCTAAAAGAAATTCTTGTTCAGCCTGATATAGATGGAAAAAGAAGCAAGTGGATTGCAAAACTACTTGAATTTGATTTGGGGATTAGGCCCACAAAATTGGTTAAGGGTGAGGGTTTAGCCAAGCTCTTGGATGAATCAAATTGCTCAGCATTGGGGGTGAATTTCATCCACTCATGTTCAGAAAATCAACAGGATGAGATAATTGATAAAGGTCCTCAAATCGTCTTTGTATTGGAAAATTGTAGCTGGTACAAAGACATTATATTTTTTCTGCAAAATTTACAGCCTCCAAGTGGTATGGAAAAGAACAAGGTGAGAGCCTTAAAACTCAAATCAATAAAGTATTGCCTTGTTGATCAAGTTTTATATTGGAAGGATCCATTAGGAGTGTGTTTGAGATGCTTAGACCCCCAAGAAGCCCAAAAGATCATGTCTGATTTCCATGATAGTTTATGTGGGGGGAATCATTTGACATACAAGATCCTCAGGGATGGGCACTTCTGGCCCAGTTTGTTCACTGATGTTTGTGCTAAGATCAGAGCCTATGCTAAGTGTCAGTAGTTCTATAGAAAGCAACAGCTTAATTATTTTCCATTAAAGCCTGTGGCAACCTCAGGACCCTTCTAGCAGTGGGGTCTATATTTTATCAGGGAAATCCATCCCGCTTCTAGTGGTCAGTATAGATGGATCTTGAATGCTACACATTACTTTACTAAATGAATTGAAGCTATTCCCACAAGGAATTCTTCACACAAAGTGATCATTGGCTTCCTGGAAGACATCATAGCAAGGTTTGGGTGTCCTGACAGAATCGCCACTGATAATGTTACATCATTCAAGGCTGAGACATTGATTCAATTCTATGAATAGTTTGGGATCACTTTGATTCATTCCACCTCTTACTATCCTCAGGGAAATGTGCTTGCAAAATCCTCGAACAAAATCATTATAAAGATCATTAAAAATATATTAGAGGATAACAAAAAGGCATGGGATTCGAAACTCAAATTTTCTTTATGGGCTGACAAAGTGACAATGAAAAGGTCCTTGGGACTTTCCCCTTTCCAACTAGTATATGGAGTTGAGGCAATTTTTCCTTCTCAGCTTGCCTTACCTATGGAAAAATTCTTCCAAGATTATCAAGGGGAACCTGATCATATGATCAGAAGGATTCAGTAGTTGGTTGAAGTGTAGCAAACCCGTGAGTAGCTTGTAGACAAAGCATCTGACCATCAATTGAAGATCAAGTAGGCTTTCAACAAAAAGGTGAACAAAGAGGATTTTCAATTGGACGATTTGATGCTCAAGTGGGATGCACCGAAGAAAGATAAAGGCAAGCACAGTAAATTTGAATCTTTATGGATCGGTCCTTTCAAAATATTTGAGGTATTCTCTAATAACACTTTCAAGTTGCAGAATATGGAGAATGGAGAGGTTTTTGGTGGCCCTGTCAATGGGCATTTCCTGAAAAAGTAGTTTGCTTGAGACTTGAGTGACTCTTCACGTCATTGTAAATATCATTTTCTTTTTATTTTTGTTTCAATAACTGACCCCATAGCCCTAGGATAAGGCACAAAATTTACTTCTTGGCAGGCTGCAGAGGGCATGCCATCCCTTGTGGAGCCTATGTTATCACACTAAATTGCCTTGGGTCTTTTATTTTCTTTTCAATCCTTTTTTAAGCCTTAGATTTTAAATTTTCTTTTAAAGTCTCATCTGTTTAAAATTTATTTTTGGTATGACCCCTTAGATGATTAAAGTTTTTGAGTCTTTGCTCTAGGTTGATCCTCAAATTGTTTTTTGATCCTTGAACCATTTTTAGCTCATGACTTATTTTGGTCCCCTTCATGACTTGTCCCTAGATCAATCCCTCCCATGACTAGATTGATGTGACACACCTTCCTCCTCACTCATTGTCTTGTAGGCATGCCTCATTGTCATTTCTTACATGTCCAATCACATTTTGAAGTGGATGCATTGCCCACTCATTAGGAAGTTTCATAGCACCTATCACATTCATGATATTTCCACCTTGAGTCATGATTGCCACGACTGATGTCATGTCCCTTGTTTTTAGTGCCAGAAGTCAGTTAAATATGCCTTCAAAGATCTTGCATTTATGAGCCTTGGTAATGGTTTCTAATTTTGAAAAACTTAATAGTGTTGCACTGCGCAAATTCACAATTTCTGAGCAGGCGACAACATGTAAACCAAATATGATGCTGAGAAATATTCCAGGGCCGAAGTTTTCTCAATTTCATCCTGAGATTGCATTGAAGATCTCAACAAGTGTCTACTCCACAGGTATCCTGTGTTGCCTCCTCTGGATATTAATTTTCATGGGAAATTTGTGATTGGGTTTTTGGTTTGCTAAGCTTGCATAGTAGTAAGGGACCCATATTTTCATCACATCCTTGTCTTTTCTCTTCTGTATACCTGCAAACTTCCTTTCCTGTATCTGTGGTCTGATTAATGTTTTTTTCTTTAACCATTGAAATCAAAAGCCTGTAAATAGCCTATCCTCTGTGTATGTGTTGCGCTACCTAGAGGTGATGCTCAAATCCTCTATGTTTTCCTTACTTCCTTTCACCTCAGAGTTTTGTGTTTTTACTCAATTACAGAGGGCCAATTTCGGATTACCCCCTCACTATCTACACTCTCAAATACATGTATAAGCCTAAGAGTGTAATTCTAAAGGTCAAGCTTGGCTTACTAATCAACAATCTGTTTAAAAAGGGTCAGCATTGTACATTTTAATCCTTAGTTAAATATTTTTTGGTCATTATCATCCCTTAAGCGTTTTAAAATCCCTCATTTTAAGCTACAAAGACTCCTCAATCGAGGAAGACACACAAAGGTTTCAAGGTGGCTAGGACATAATCTATGGACATGCATCTTTTTGATACAAAACCCATGGCAAGAGAGGCCTTTCAAAGAGTAGGATGCCTATGTTTCTGTCAGAACATGCAAAAAGGCGATCCAGAGGTAGAAAGATAGTTTGCATTACAGTTTGATGGAAGGAAAACCAAGGTTGGGGATTTGGAGTTTGAGGTGACTGAAGCCTCTATCTCAGGTGCAACATGAATTCCCCTTTTAGGTGAAAAATGGTTCAAATCCATGGCTTTTAGTTCAGCCTATGCAAAAGATATTTTTAAACCTGAATATCAAGCCAAAGATTTTTCCAAAAGTATGCCAAGGAGTCAACTGATTGAACAATTTGATAGATTATTGAAGATCGTACAGAGATATTTTACTTGTGAAGGGAGATTTAACACATTGTACAAGTCCCATATAAGGTTGTTGCTACATTTTACTGGTAAGGTTGAGATGAATATTACTCATTACTTGTTGAGGAGTATAGGTAAGTTGTCAAAAAGGATACAAGAAAAATCTAAAGATGTGGATTCTAGCCTTTTCCACTCTGGATTAATCAGAATCCTAGTCTATGAGGAATTGGGTAAGAAAGAGATTTCATGAGAGAATTTTTTTGTTACCTCTCATTTCAAGTTGGATTTAGCACCAACTATTCAATCACAGAAGGCAAGTCCTTTGTCACCCACCAATGCTACTAAAGCAGGGACCAGTAGGAAGAGAAAGAGCAGAGCCTCTATTCAAGTTTCAGAGATCAGCAAGCAGGTCATAGAAACCGAGGAGGAAGTTTTTCCTTCCCCACATAGATTTTTTTCACCACCTCCTCCACCAGGGTTAGAAGAGATGTGTTCTTATACCAAAGCTACATCTAAGAGAGGGAAGAAGATTATCTTTCCCTCTTCTCCTCTAGCAGTCGAAATCAAGGGTAAAAGACCTTTCACAAGGTCATCAATTCCTAAGGAGGTTTTCAAAGAGCAATCTTTACCAGAAACCCCTATTCAAAAGAAGAAAGGAAAAAGCATTGAAAATCCTATAGAGGAAAAATCAAAAACCCTTATTCAGAGGATGAAGGGTAAAGGTAGTTTTCAGCCTACTGAAGGGAAACAAGAAACCCCTTTAAATAAGGGTAAGGGTAAAGGTACTAAAATAACTTTGGAGAGGAAAGACGAAACCTCTGAGAAAGGCATTGAAAAGCTTGTTGAAAGAAAAGATGAAACCCCTGTGTAGAGAAAGAAGAATAAAGGTAAATCCATCAAGAAACCTGATGAGGTAGACAAAAAACTTCCCATGCAGGAGAAAGAGGAGTCTAAGAAAAAGCTTATTGAGACTGTGCATGCCATTGTTCCTCCTCACAGTCAGACCTACAAAAGACTTATCAAGAAGCTTAGAGATGCAAGAAAAGAAATATATCATCTTAATTCAGAAGATAAGGTCCACTTGGCTCAGATGGAAGAGAGCATGGATGGATATAGTCACACCCTTGACTTGGCAAGGTTTGCAGCAAGAAAGGCCCAACCCCTTCATAGACAATTAAAGAATATTTATAGGAAAAACATAGGCTTTCAGTCTCAGAATAGGAAGCTAAAGGTTGAGCTGAATCACTTTCAAGATGAAGTAGCCCAAATAAATTTACAGGTGTTGGTCGAAGCTACCATTGTGGATGACAAACCAACAGCTAAGGAGAGAACATCTACACAGAAGAAGCCTGTTAATGCTAAGAAGAAGAAGTCTACCATGTCAATTGAAGATCCTCTTTCAACCAAAAAGAGTTTGAGGTTAAGTGTCAAAATGAAAAAATAGATGGTAAAAGGTAAGCCCCTTTTTTGAGGATGTTTCCTTTTTGGGAGGTTCAACTGATATGGATATATTATCTCTGCCATCTATACATGATTCTAAGAATTTAACTATAAGGGTTTTGAGTTTTTTCTGAGTGATAGCTTCCCCCAGTGGTAAAAAGAACTACCTATTGTATGTTCAAGGCACCCAAGTAAAATGGTTTTGTCATCAAGAAATACCACAAATTGCTGGACACATGTTCAAGGTTGAAGGAACTGCGTTTTTGGAAATGCTCCCCAAACCTACACACATACGAAGCGTAAGTGGTGCTACCTAATATTGGGCAAAGAACAGAGTTGGCACATAGACACAGTGTAAGTGGCACTACCTACAGGCTCTACCTAATATTTGGAAGATAACATAATTTCCATACAGGCGCAACACAGTGGCGCTACCTAATGGCGCTACCAAATATTTCACAGAGGGTAAAGGTTTTCACACATGCGCAACACAAGGGCGCTACCTAATATTGAAAAGAGAGCAGAGTCTGTACACATATGTATCATAGTGGTGCTACCTACAGGGGCTACCTTTTCTCCTTGTAGTGCACTACCAAGATTTGCTACCCAAGGAAGCTGCCAACAAACACCAGGGATCTAGGAGGACCAAGCTAATAAATTTTGGATTAATTGATGATGGACAAGGATGGAGAAACAACAAATGGCATCATAAATACAACCATATGGTTTGAAATACACATGGAAAAAAAGGAGTTGCACAGCAAAAGGGAATCAAATTAGTTTGAAATTCAGTTGGATTAGTCACCAACATTTTCCTGTTTTATAGCATAGGTGATTAGATAAGTTGTTAGAGAAAATAAATGTATAGAGTTTTTCAAGGGAAGGAGGCCAGATTATATCTCCAACTGTTGCCTCCCTTTTTGTTATAAATAGATAGATCAATTTATTTAGTAGGTTCGGATGGTTGAGCAAGGCTCCCTGATATTGTAATATTTTGAGGAAGTAACTGTGATCTAGAGATGTACTGGACTTAAGACTTTTTGACTAATAGAAATCATCTTTTTTTTCATCTTATGTACTTTTGATGCTAAATGTTCATGCTTTGAATGATTCACATGAATGAGTTTGGTAATGTTATGATGGATGTTTGATCATTATGTTATCATGATGCTTATTTAGCTTCCTTAGTTTCTCAGTTCAAGAAGATCTTGTGTTAAGAAACTTTCCTCCTTAGGATTTTGTGGACATGATGTTTACAGCAGCCCCTACACTTATCTCAATCAAGTCTTCCCTCTATTCATACTTACTCCCAAACTACTAATTCAATTTATCCAAGACCTTAATTGATGGTGCATGCTAGCCCTGTTATATGAGTTGGAACATTATCATTTGCGTCCTTTTCCATTTGACCCTTTAAACACCCTTACATTCACTTATAACTTGATGGGTACTAGGCTTTCCTTCCATGCAATCTAAAGGTGACTCCTAGTGCTAACAAAAAGATGGTATAATCTTTCCAGTTAAATATTTTGAGTGGGTCTCAAACCTGGTTCCTGTTAGGAAAACAATTGGACAGATTCAATTATGTGTTGATTTTCACGCATTAAATAGAGAAATCATTAAAGATCATTTTCCTCTCCCTAATATGGAAATGATTTTGCAACAGGTTGCAAGGTAAAAAATGATATCCTTACTTGATGGTTTCTCTAGTTATAATCAGATTAAAGTAAAAATGACTAACAAATACAAAACCACTTTTACTACACGTTGGGCCACATTTTTTTATGAACACATGCCTTTTGTCTTGTCCAATGCAGGTTCCACTTTCTAGAGAGCTATGCAAATAGATTTTAATGATCTAATTGGTAAGATTATCCAGGTTTATCTTGATGACTTGAATATGTATTCAAAGAAATGATTACATCATTTTGGTCATCTTAGAAAAGTTCTCGTGTGATGCAAAAAGTTCAACATTTCTTTAAATCCTTCTAAATCTATTTTTGGTGTTAGCAAGGGAAAGATCCTTGGACATATTCTCTCTGATTCAAGAATAAGCATAGATATTGAAAGGATTGTTTTTATTTTGAACCTTACTTCCCCCACTTCGAAAAAGGAGGTTAAATCCTTTATGGGAATTATCAACTTTCTCCATATATTTTTTCCCGACTTTACTTTAATGGTCAAACTGATTCACAATATTCTAAAGAAATATCACTCCTTTTATTGGACTGAATACATCAAAAATTCGTTCATGAGGATTAAGAAGGCAATCTGTTTCACACCGGTTTTAGCGAAACCGAACTTTGAGAAAGATTTTATCGTATACACTAATGCCACTAAAAAAGAAAATTTTGTTATTAGCTTACAATGTGATGAACAAAATAATGAAAACTTGGTATCTTACATGAGACAAAATTTATCGGATGATGAATTCAAGTATTCTTATATAGAAAAACATGCTTTTTCTCTTGTTAAAGTTGTGGAGAAATTTCGCTACTTTATCCTAGGGAAGCACACATAGGTAAAAGTCCCTTTTCCTACTGTCAAGGTTTTTCTTTTACAAGTGTATCTTTCAGGGAAGATTTCACATTGGCTTGCCAAAATCGAGGAGCATTATTTAACCAATGTGAATTAAAAAACAATTAAGGGATGGGACATATCCCTTCACTTAGCTCAACATGCTGAAGCAAGTGAAGAAATTGACAATCATGATAATCCTCTCTCAACACTATTTTATATTTAGATTCAAACCCTTTCTATAGCTAAACATCCCTGGTATAAAAATCTAGTTTATTACTTGCAATATCAAAAGTGCCGAGATGACTTAGATACTCATCAAAGGAGAAGGCTACTTCTTAAATCTTCCAGATATATTATTTTAGGAGACCTTTTGTTCAGGTCTGTTGATGGTATATTATTTCAATGTGTGAATAATGAGGAAGCACATAAATTGTTACATGAAACTCATGGATCTTCAAATTCTTTTATTCATGTTGGTGGTCACTTTTCTGCTAAAACTACTGCTTTTAAAATAATCAGAAAAGATTATTATTGGCCTTTAATTTTTCAATATTCTTATAAATTCTCAAGATCTTGTGACAAGTGCCACACATTCGTTGGGAAATAACATCTTTCTACTATTCCTTTGCAACCTATCCTCCCTCATTTTCCTTTTTCCAAATGGGGTCTTGATTTTATTGGTCCCATAAATCCTCTGTCTTTAGCAGGGCAAGTTTTTATCTTAACAACCACTGATTATTTCACTAAGTGAACTAAAGTTCTCCCCCTTAAACATTCACAGGATGAACATGTAATTTATTTCTTGGAAACTAATATTTTCTCCATATTTGGCATTCCTTTAGAGATTATTATAGATAACAGTCCCACTTTCATTTCCACTAAGTTGACTCAGTTTTTAGCTAAGTTGGGGGTAAAAATGTTCACCTCATCAACTTATTACCCTTGAGGAAATGGGAAATCTGAGTCTACTAAAAAAATGTGGCTAGTATCATAAAGAGGTTCATTGAGGATAAGCCTCATTAATGGCACACCCTCCTCACTTACACCCTTTGGGAAGATCTCACTACTACCAAGGTAAACACAGGTTGCACTCACTTTCATCATTTTTATGGGAAAGAAGTCATTTTTCCTACTGAACTGGAACTTTCTTCTCGACGGATGATGCTACAGATCAAAGAATCAAATTTTTCCAATGTCCCTCAAAGGATAAATGCGTTGTTATCTTTAGAGGAACAAATAATGTTTTCCTTGGAAAACATAAAGAGAAGACAACAAACCATGAAGAAATATTTCAACAAAAGCACGAAGATCAATCGATCGATCGTTTGAATTCTATAGTTCCACTGAGAACAACACTTAGGAAGATACTTTCTAGTACTTGGGTAATCACGTAGTATGACTAAGGGTAGGATATAGTCTCCTTAGTTTGTACCTTGATATATTGGGTTGAGTAATATTGTTTGACCCCGCACATATTTCAAAGAGATATAACAAAGGGAAAACCCTTGTATGTAGGAACCCTGAAAAAACCCTAACCCTTGGGACAAAAACAGAACAAACAAGATCTATTGTTTTTCAACCTTGCCTCCTAAATTTTGGTTGCAAAATTACTACACATGTTTTCTTGTTAATAGTTTGGGAATTTCGACATGACAATATTATTTAGATCAAAGTATAACTCTGTAGGAGTACAAAAAAGAAAATTGGGGCCTTCCCGCACCCTTATTTGAGACCTATCACATTGGACTCCTCTTTTCATCATGTTTGCAGTGATACTTATCATTTTTTAAGCCTTGTTTTCTTGTGGTCCTAACCCACCTTCCCAACACCCTTATTTGGGACCCATCCTGTTGGATTCCCGTTCTCACACTGATCATAGTGGTATCTATCACTTGTAATCGTTTTTCATGTGGACCCACTCACCCTTTTCAAATACCCTTCTTTCCCACTTATTCATGTGTTTCCTCTTAACCATGGCCAACACCTGCAACCAATACCTTGAAATCTATATCAATAGCCACATCAATGTCGAAATGGATTACATGAAGGAGGAACTAAAGAAGGGCATCAATTCCCACCTTTCCAGCTAGCTTGCATCCCACCTTCATTTTTAGGTTGACTCCTTTGCTACCAAGGTCCTAAAAAAACTATCATTTCCTGGTGTCCATACCTCATCTAAACAACCTTCTAACCCATAAGTTACAACTTCCTCCAATTACCATCCTTTTTAGTCCAACCCCTTTCATCGTGATCTATGCCCTCGATGAGGGTAGGTAAATAAATTTGATGGCTCATATCCCACTGGTTGGGACACTAAAGTGAAACATTACTTCTCCTTGCATGGTATCATTGATGAATTTGACAAACTTCGATACATTGTCCTCTATATAGATCTTAGATGTTGGCATTGGTGGCAATGTCATAGAAAATCATGCCAAGGATATGTTGTTTGAATGTAGTTTTTGGTTGACTTTATGAACACTTTGACACCGACACACGCTCCCTAGGTTGTTTGACCAAGTTGAAATAGTCAGGTACCATGGAAAATTTTATCGCTGCATTTGAGAAATTGGATTTCACAACAGAGGGCATGTTTGATACCTTCTTCCATGAATGCATTAATAGTGGCCTCAAGGATGAAATATGAGCCTAGGTCTTCATGACTCTCCCCTAGATTTGGTTGGAAGCAACTATGCATGCAAAGGAAGCACAATAGGTTGTTTTTTCCCAGCACTAAAAATCCTTTTTTCTTCCTCTCCCTCACCCTCCCAATCCTTCCCCTTATCCCAACCCTCTCAAGATCCATAAATTAACTCAGGAACAAATGGATGAATGAAAACTCAAGATTCTTTTCTATAATTACATGACAAATTTTTTTTTTTGGAGCACAAGTGTAAGGAACATAAAAAGTTTGTGGTCTTATTTAAGGATGTGTCTGATGAATAAGTAGAGGCTCCTCTTGTGGCCAAGCTACCTGATCCAACTGAGCTCACTCTACCATCTGATACACCAAAAGTTGAACCAATATTTTAAATGAATTCCCTCACTCGCTTCTCTTCTCCCCAAACCCTCAAGCTAATTGGCTACGTTAAAAATTGAAAGTTCATCATCCTAATTTATAGTAAAATCACCCACAACTTTATTCATCATTGCATTGCTCAAGAAACCAATTGTTGTATATGTGTCGTCAACAATTTTCAAATCATGATTTCCAATGGTGGTTGCATAAAATTTGGGGGGCATTGTGAAAATGTGTGTCTCCAAATTGGTCAGTACAACCTCAAATACCATATTTTTTCTATTGACATGGGTGGTTGTGAAATTGATCTAGGTCCATAATGGTTACGCACTATTGACGCCCATCGTCATGGACTTTAAGAAATTAACCATGTAATTTCAAAATGAAGGCCAACAATATAAGTTCAAAGGAATCACAAAAGGCTCCTTTGAGATCATTAGTTCCCATTGAATGGAAAATATCATCAAAAAAGGTCATTCGGGAATTATTTCCCAACTTCATGCCATTCAAGAAGTTGAGACACCCTCTGTGCATCTTGACCTCCAATCTATCCTCTCCAAACACCAATTTACTTCCCCTTTCCCTTGGTGCTCATGATCATTCCATTCCTCTAGTTCCGGGGAGTCTTACTCCCAATGTTCACCCTTATCACCATCCCTTTTCCCAGAAGAATGAAATTGAGAAAATTGTTCAAGAATTGCTTGACACGTGTGTCAACTGTCCTAGCACCAGCCCGTATTCTTCTCCTTTCATCATGGTCCTCAATAAATAAGGCATGTGGTGCATGTGTACAAACATTCATTCCCTCAACAAACTCACCATCAAAGACAAGCTTCTCATTCATGTCATTGATGATTTATTGGATGAATTGAGTGGTGTTAAATACTTTACTAAACTTGATGTCCATTTTGGATACCACCAGATACGTATGAAAGACACAAACATTCACAAGACTTTATTTCGAGCTCATGAGGGTCACTATGAGTTCTTGGTCATGCCCTTTGGCTTGTATAATTCCCCCTCCACTTGTCATAGTCTCATGAATCATTTCTTTCGTCTGTTTCTCCATCATTTTGTCTTAGTTTTCTTTGATGATATTCTCATCTATAGTAAAACATGGACAACCCATCTTGCCCATGTGGATAAAGTTCTCCATCTACTTTCTCAGCACCAACTTTTCCTCAAACAACCTAAATGTGCCTTTCACACCTTGAAAGTGGAGTACTTGGGTCATATTTTTAGCAAGGATGGTGTAAGAGTGGATCCTAGGAAAATTGAAGCTATGCGGGATTGGCATCGCCCCAAAACTCTCAAGATCTTGCATGGTTTTCTGGGTTTAGCAGGCTATTATCATAATTTTTCTAAGAATTATGGAAAAATTGTAGCACCTATCACTGCTCTCCCTAAAAAGAATGCTTTCATTTGGACTCCAGCAACTGGTCAATCATTCCAGACCTTGAAAGAGGCTATGTGCACAACTCTTGTCGTAGCCCTTCCCGACATCAAGAATACTTTTGTCTTGGAATGTGATGCACCCGAGAAAAGAATTGGAGCAATGCTCATGCAAGAAGGATGACCTTTGGCCTTCACTAGAAAACAACCTCCAAATTGACATTTGAGCCAATACACCTACGAAAAGGAAATGTTGGCTATTATGCATATCATGGATCTTTGATGTCCTTATCTATTTTGGAAATTATTCCAAATTAAAAGATATCATCAGAGCTTCTATCATTTTTGGAACAACGAGTTTCATCCCTAAAGCAACAAAAATGGGTGACCAATATATTTGGATATGATTATTAAATAATTTACAAGAAGGACAAATAAAATTTTTGTTGTTGATGCTCTTTCAAGGAAGTATGAAGACTAAGGGTCCCTCTTTTATATCTCATTCCTTCTACCATATTGGCTCCAATTTGTTCACCATGAATGGCTGCAATACCCCAAAATTTATTTCCTGATCCAAAAATTGCAAGACAATTCTCCAGTTTATCTACGGTACTCTTGGCACAATGATGAACTTCACTACAAAGGGTTTCTATATTTAAGCAAACAGTCGCAACTTAAATCTACGGTTCTTTCAGAGATTCATACTTCCCCCACAATTGGGAATTTAGGGTTTGTCAAAACCTATAAAAGGGTCGAATGTTTTTTTTCTGGCATAGTATGAGACATGATGTCCACACCTTTGTAGCTGAATGTGATGTATATCAATGAAACAAGGGAGACATAGTCAAGGCCTCGAACACACTACAACCACTCTTGATTCCTCGAGCTATTTGGAAGGATATTTATATAGATTTCATTATTGGCTTACCTAAATCAGGAAATAAGTCAGTCATCATGGTGGTAGTTGACCTTCTTTACAAATATGATCATTCACGTTCTCTTCAAAACCCATTCACTACATCCACAATGGCTCAAATTTTCATGGATGATATCTTCAAGCTTCATGGCATGCCTCATTCTATTGTTTCTAACAAAGATCCCTCTTTCACCAATAATTTTTGAAAATAATTGTTCAGGCTCCACGGAACCCAATTTCATCTCAACACTGCCTATCATCCATAGATTGATGGCCAAAATGCAGTTGTCAACAAGTGTTTAGAAACATATTAGAGGTGTTTTGCATATAACAGATAAAATAAGTGGGCTCAATGGTTACCCCTAGTTGAATGGTGGTACAACACATCTTACCATAAAACTACTCGCGTGCCTCCTTTTGAAGAAATTTATGGACAAAAGACACCATCAATTCTCTCATACATGCCAGGTATCTCGAAGGTTCAGGAGGTTGACAAAAATATTACATTTTGTGATGGCATTGTCCATATACTCGAAGAAAATTTAGACATGGCTCAGAATCACATGAAGCAACAAGCAGATAAAGGTCATTCTGAACAACAATTTGTTGAAGGGAACCAGGTGTTTCTTTGTCAACAACTTTATAAGAAGACTTCACTCAAAGGTGTCCATTGTATGAAACATGCTCCCAAATTTTAAGGTCCTTAGACAATTCTCAAGCGAGTGGGGCAGGTGGCCTACTAGATAAATTTTCCTAGTCATTCTACGTTCAATCTTATTTTTCATGTCTCATGCTTAAATAAGGTGATTGGAACTAAGTGCCACACTCAAACCAAGCACCCTGAGTTGGATGAAGAAGGTTCCATTTGGTTGCAGCCACAAGTAGTCTTGAACCAGCGTGAGCGTCATCTTCGTCAATGCACTGTGAAGGAAGTGTTAGTGCAATGGAAAGATACAACTCTAGATGATGCCACTTGGGAGCCAACAACCATTATATAACAATTTCTTCATCTCAAGCCTTGAAGACAAAGCTATTCTTCAAGGGGGAGGGCATGTTAGGGACGTAACCTCCCTAACCCCTCACATAGGTAGACTAATATATTTCTATGTAATAAAGGTCGACATTATAAGGCCTATTTAATAGATGTGAACAAGTCAATGTAAGAATACTTAATATAAGCTTCCGCTTCTAGAAGGATCTTCCTCTAGAATGATATTTAGAAGATAGAATTAATATAAATAAGATTAGAAGGCATGAAAAGTTTTTGTGTTGAGAATTATTGTAACCGTTGGAGATTACCCCCTACAAGAGACAAGTGAACATTGCCTTCTCTAAATAAAGGTATCATTTGTGGTGTTGCTCTTCTTAATATTGTGTTGTTCCATTGATATCTAATAAATATTCATGTTTTTGTATATTATATTACATCGCATACCTTACCTTACATTAGTGGATAAAGTTTTTATATGATAATTTTTTATTTTATTAATGTGTATTTCTACTTAGCTCATTTGGTTAATCATATACCCATCGAAACCATAACTACCTAAATTCTATGATAATTTTTTATCTTATTAATGTGTATTTCTACTTAGCACATTTGGTTAATAATATACCCATCGAAATTTTAACTACCGAAATTCTATTTTTTAAGGGAAGAAAATTTAAACATATGATTGACCAAACAGATATTACAAAGAATTAGAATACTAAAAATACTTGAGTTACTCAATAAAAATACAAATCAGCGATTTACAAATCTCGGCTAGTGACCATAATTTATTTAAAAGATAAAAACGAGATAGACTTTAAACATATGATCGCTGAAAGAGATCTTCCAAAGAATCATAATATCTGAGAGTGCTCTGTTACATTCTCCATTTAAAAGTTAACAAATTCTACGAAGATAGATATAATTAGGTGAAATATATTGTCAAAGTTTAATTTTCATCGTCATGGTCATCGCACAGATTAGATGTGAAAGTTTGGATTTTGTTTTTCGCAGAGTTATAACGAACCTACACTATTAAATAAAATAAATAAATAAAAAATGTGCCAACAAAGTAATCAGTTTAAAATATTATAAACTTTGAAAAATATATATATTCATAAATTTTTAAATTTTTGAAAAAATATATATTTACTTGGTATTTAATAGGTTTTTAGTGTTTAATCAGTTTTGTAGAGACAAGAATAAATATTGAATAAATCAATGGTTGTGATTTCAACTACTAACTTTCTCACTATTATAAAGACATCACTTTACATGTTAGGTATCCGCTGGTAAAATTCTAAGCCCAAGTGGAGTATTGGGTGGTAATATTTGGTAATGTTTGAGTGAACTATTACAATAACACTTTCCTTAAACCCGGAAGAGGTAGTATGTAAAAAAAGTGGCTAAATCACCTGGTAATTAATCACTCAGACGTGGTAATGAACTAGCCACCATAGTAAATTTTAAATATGATCAAGTAAAAGTAAAACAATGAACATGTAAACTGATGCCTTTATAATAGTGAGGAAGTTAGTGGTTGAAATGTCAACCATTGATTTATTGAGATGACTAAGAATATTCCATCAATATTTAATCTTATCCATACAAAATTGATTAAACACTAAAACGCTATTAAATTTACCTATTGTCAATAGATATACGCCTTTAGGTGAAGTAAAGAGGGGAGAGATGTGAATAGACGTTTCATTTTCTGTAACAACCAAAATGTTTCGGCGGTTCACCAGCCACTGAACAGTCTACGGAAATTATACAGACAAAGCTGCCGCCTATGGGCCGCTGGAGCAGAAGCCTGAGAGCGAGGGCGACAAAAAGGTCGACGCGACCGTGGAGACGGGCAGCCATGGAGTCGAGAGGAGGTACTCTCGCGATGGTTCTGAGAGCTCCATCGATCTCGAGAGTTTGCAGGAAGCAGTGAAGCTAATTGAAAGATGAAGAAACAMATCTAATATTCTTCGACCAGTGGACTTTTGCTTCAATTTTTTGGKGCCTCCGCCTATTCTCACTTAATTTGTTTCTTATAGATGTGCCTATTGAATGAATTCATGTACGAAAACTCTAATTGTTGTATATTAGCATTGCGAAAACTGTAATAGCATTGAAAGTTAATAATCGACTTCGATCTATCAATGTAAAAATTTTCCCGTAATAAAACTGCACTGTAATGCCTGAAACAAGCTCATCATTTGTACTGTACATATAATACGAATTGGAAATATGTACAGCTATTTTAAATTTAGTTTGATTTGAAGACATGGTCGGTTCAGTTTCTGGGGTCTCGGAGTTGAAATAGATTCGTATGCTTCTGTGTTTGAAAAAATAAAAATAAATCCTTCAAACCATTAAAACTGCACTGTAATGCCTGAAACAAGCTCGTTATTTGTACTGTACATATAATACGAATTGGAAATATGCACAGTTATTTCAAATTTAGTTTGATTTGAAGACATGGTCGGTTCAGTTTCTGGGGTCTGGGAGTTGAAATAGATTCGTATGCTTCTGCTTTAAAAAAATAAAAATAAATCCTTCAAACTATTGCATTATCAGTGAAGGATCTCACCTTGGATTTATGACCAGGTGATAAACAAATTGTCAATTAACATTTACCATATTTAATAAAAATTCCCAAAACATCTATCTCTTGCTTCATGAGTGAAGGATTTCACGGATTTCACCAGCGGGTAATGAGCAAAATATTTCCGTTGTTCAATCTTTGCAGTGCAGTATGTTGTTTTTTCAAAAGAACGCATGAAAGAAAAAACTTTCGGCGTTCATACTATTAACGGACAAAGAATTCCATGACTTTCTTAAATTAGTAAACAAAAATAGCAAGTTTCAGCTGACTGGAAAACACAAATAGCAAGTTTCAGCTGACTGGTAGTGGTAAGTGGCACAGCCAGTGCCATGACAATTATACTGTAAAGATAACCACTAACACGTACCACGGAACACATCGCCATAATGTGTGCGATGTCATTGTCACTATCTCTAGATATGACTTGTTCCCCACTCTTTAATCAAGGAACACATCGCCAAGTAAGCGAACTTGCTAATAAATTTCAAGGGTTTTGTTTCATTTTAAACTAATTACGATGTTCAGAAAATCTACAAAAATTTAAAAACTGATTGTGGAAGGACTGGAAAAGTAATTAGAAAAGGAGGATTGCTCTCAAGTTAACACTCCTTTATTCAATCCATATGCACAGCCTGCGAACTTATCTTCCTGCATTTGGGAAGTTGGAGCTGTTATCACTCCACTCCATTCTTTGGTTGTTTCCACCGGCTAATAATTCCCCACTTTCGATGCCAAACAACTCTGAAATTGAAGTACAAGTCTTATCCTCATCTTTCATAGCCTCTTTGAGCTCTGCCACTACCTTACTCACGTTCGGCCTAGAAGAGCGTTCAACATGAACACATCTCATGGCTAGTTTGGCAACACGAATCACTGATTTAATCTCGTAATTTCCACGCAACCTCCGGTCTGTGATTTCTGTTATTATGCCACCATTTTCATCAGTCTCCATTAGATAGAGTGTCACCTAAAAATATGCCAATGGAGAATATGCAATACTAAATATTAATATTTTGGATGAATATGCACTACTAAATATTAATATTTTGGATGATTGATGGTACGATTCCTTACCCATCGAATGATGTTTAGCTCATGCTCAGGTCGGTTTACATCTATGGGTGGTCTACCGCATATGATCTCCAGCAAAACCACTCCAAAACTATACACATCACTCTTCTCCGTCAACATTTGAGTTCTGTAATACCTGTGAAAGAGTAAATTGAAATTCACTGTGCTGCTGATAATTAATTGAATTCGATTAACATAAAGAATATTGCAATTCGTTGTTGCAAGGAGAGTGTAAGGAATGTATGTGTCAAATACTCTGGATCGACGTATCCTATTGTTCCCTTCACGGCAGTGGTAACATGAGTAGCCTCTTCATTATTTGTCGTCCTTGAAAGACCGAAATCGGCCAGTTTTCCATTCATATTGCTGTCTAAAAGTATGTTGGCGGTCTTTATGTCCCTGTGAATTATCTTCGGAGTACAACCAACGTGGAGGTATTCCAGTCCTGCAAATGGAAATCACACTTAGGTTACCCATGATTTGTCTTGTAATCATTAGTACATGCTTAAAACAGGCAGCATTTAGATCATTAAAAAATCGAAAATTGTTCTACTTCAAAGTAATTTAGAGGTAGTGTTACCCTGCGCTGCCTCTAAAGCTAATTTGACCCTTGTTTTCCAATTTAGTTCAGAATTTTCTGCTCTAGATCCTGGAAAAAAAAACATAAGAACCAAATGCTTGTTGGTTACCTTGGCTATGATTTCAACTGACAGAAGCATATCACTCAACAATATAATTTACCATAAAGGTGGTCCCTTAGGGACCCTCTGACAAGTGCTTGTAGATAAGCATAATTTCTCTGCTTTCGTTACAATATTAATATTAGCAACAACCACATTAAGTAAAAAGTGGTTGATATAAGCAGATCAGCACCATTAATTAAAAAAAGTGGAAAATGGTGTCGATCAACATATATCAACCACTTTTTACTTAATGTGGTTGTTGCTAGTTGACCGCTGACATGCATGGCCACAACCATAAACATATTTATACATTTTAAATGTAATAATTAAATATTATTTAGTAATTACTAAATTATTATTCAAAATAAAATTATTAATTAAATAACTTATTAAAAAAAATAATAATAAATATATATAATAATTTTATTAATAAATTATTAAAAAAAATTAAATAATAATCAATTAATAATAAGAACTTAATAATAATCAATTAATAATTATTTATTTATAATTATTAAATAATAACAAATTATTATTTAATAAAAAAAATTAATTAATTAGAAATTAGAAATTAATATTTATTAATTAATAATAATTAAATGATTAATTATCAATTGATTATCAATAATAAAATAAATATTAAATAACAATTATTTATAAAATAAAAAATAATATAGCATAAATAAAATAAGTTAAAACAAAATAAATACATTATTAAAATAATATATTAATAATCAAAAAATTAATTTATAGATTATAAATAAATTTAACAAAAATAAAATAGTAAATAACAATGATATTAATAAAGTTAATAATAATGCCTCGTACGGGGTGACAGCTGGAGTAGGCGTGACATCTGGCTTCAACTTGAGCCAAAGTTTAAATGCGGGAGCTCTTCCATTTAACACCAACCCTACGGATGCAGGATAGCCATTATCGTTCTGCGATGGGAGGTCTCGTCAAGCGAGCGAGCATTAACGAAGCCGGCGAGTGCAATGGTAAATGCGGACATGAGGATTTGCGTTT
>JZKD02S1672753.1:1658875-1686353 GCA_000966675.3 Picea glauca
AATTATAATTGTGATAAGGACATTGATAAAAAAAATCATTTATAAGGATGATGATTTATATTTGTTCTAAGAACATTGATAGAAAACTAACTTTAAATTTACATGATGATTTATTTGATAAATTATACACTTATCAAAGACATTGATAACAAATCTACTTGATATATATGTATACTACAAGTATAAAAAGTATAATTATTTTACTATTAAATATACAAAGTATATATAAAGAACAATTGCTAAATAAGTATACAAAGTATAATTATTTTACTATTGATTTTACTAAAGTGCATGTATAAAAAAAAGGAAGTATGCAAATTTTTTTATGGAAAAGTTCATACGATATTTTCATATTTCAGAAATGATCTTAAACAAATATCTTAATGAAATTAAAAAAATATATCAAGAAAATATATTTTCAAATCTAGAAAACTCTTTACTGTGAAATATTTAGCACTCTTTACCATTTGACAATATATAGATCCCAACTAAATTTTGAAGAATGTATGTTGTCCATAATCCAGTTGAGAAAAATATAACAATGATTAAATGTATTATGTATAATCAAAACAACATAAACACACATGAAATTTAAAATATTAAATAAAATACTAATAATAACCTTCCCTAATAATAACTATAATTTTTTTTTTTTTAAACACAATTTTAAATTGTGCTTTTTGAAAACACATATCATTCAAGAAAACATAATTTAAATTAAAAAATAACATTACAAATAATAAAAACAAACATTAAAAAAGTGAATTTTTAAAAAATACTAAATATAAAACTAATAAATTTAAATATAAATATGAATTTAAATATAAAAAGAAATTAAAAAAATTATATATATATGATGATGATGATGATGAACATCCACTAAGATTTAATTGGTCTATCGGACCTTAAGAGGGTAAGTGATTACTTGTGATTCTTTAGAATTTTGTTTATGTGATCTAATATTTTGAAAATGAGATCTAAGAGAAAGTGTTTTTCATCTTCAACCTTCTTAGTGTCACAAAGGTGACACACTCTTTCATCCCATGACGTTTTAGGAATTGATCAACGCCCAATTTCACTATAGAGCTCTTGAGAATTTGTTATTATAAAAAAACCATAATAATAATGAAAAAACATTAATTATAAAATAGATAATAATAAAAACATTAATTATGAAAACAATAATAGTAAAAGAATTAATAATTAATAATAATGTACAAACAAAAATTATATTTTTTTAATTAATAATTAATAATAATGTGTAATCAATAATACCGGATGGGGTGTTAGTGCGCTCACCGTGGCAAGAAGGAGGGGCAGGCACGAGCCATCACGGCATGGAGGCACGCGGTGGGCTCATGCCACAGCCTGCCACCCTCCATGGAGTTTAAATGAGGTTTACAAAGATACGAGGGGGAATTTATGCCGCATTCACGCAGCCCTCTCCCCTTCTAAGTGTTTTTAGAATGGCTCGGCTCACTCTATATGTTATTTTCCCCCGTCCGATGCTCGCAGGGTTCCTCTCGTCGCAGCACAGGCTGGAATCTGCTTACCTGCTCTGGGTAGATGTTATTCCTGGACTGGATTCTTTTAGTCAGCTTCATCACCCGCACTGAGCACATAATGACATGCCGAAGGGGAAGACCGAGGTGGGGCTCTCCCTGGAAGCCCCGTCGGCCCTTGGTTATGCCTCCTGGTTCGCCCTCCGCCTATTCCTCCCCTCATCCTCAATCGAAATCTACAGCTGCTCTCCCGCAAGATCTGCATGGTTCGATGGTCATTTCCATGGCTACAATCCCACGGTCACCAATTTCCCTCTCGCGGCACCTTCACGATCCCTTGGTGAAATTCCATTCCCCCGCACCATTCCTTGACTCAAGCGGCGACCCTCCTCCTCATGGCGCGCCTAAGCGAGCTGAACAACATTCCACTGGCTCTTTCGACATGATGCATTTCAAAGAATGTCTGCTCATCCTGCACGACCTGGTCTTTGAGCTCAGACAGGGGGTGGCGGATCTTCATTATCGCCTTCAGGCCACAGATGAAAAGGTGGCGAGTTGCCTTCAACTTCTTTCTTCCATGCAGGCGGCTCTTACCTCGGACCCAGTCGAAGCTATGCCAAGGGAGGCACCTGCTGCAGCTGCAGATGAAGGACCGAACAAAGCTCAGCGATCAGTTAACTGGGAACAGGCGAAGACTGAGCATGGAAGCCATGATGAAGGAACTACGCATGGCAAGGCAGAGGAAAAACTTTGGGCAGACGAGCCGACATACATCGAAGAAGAGCCTTGGCCAGGGGACCTCCCCACCACGTGGCTAGGCTTACTGCCAGGTGTTTAGGTCTTTTTATATGCTTTTTAATCTTGTTAGGCTCCTCGTCTTAGCTGGTGATCAGTTTGAACATGGTTTCTCTTACTTTAGCTTATGACTCTTGTGATTTCTAAACTGGATGGGAAGGCTGAACTGGTTTCCCCTCTGTTGGGGCAGTCTGACAAATGCATACTGGACATGTTTGTATTTTGGTGCTCTACTGCAGATCTAGCAGGATCTTAATATAATTTTACTTCTTATTTACAAAAAAAAAAAAATGTACAATCAATAATTATAAAAAAACCTTAATTATAAAAAGTAATAATTCAAAAAAATTAATACAAAATTTATTAATTAAAAATAAAAAATATTTAAAAAAATATATATTTAAAATACATTATAACACATTACAAAACCATAAAAATTAAAAAATTAGAAAAAAATATTAATCGAAAAAAAACATTAAAATACATATAAAGATGCTCGGAGTATTGGTAACCTATCCAAACCATAAAATGAAAAACCCATTAGTTTGCTGTAACTATAAAATGTAACCATAAAACTCAAGATTCTCACTGAAATATTGGTAACCTATGGAAGCCATAAAATTCAAGATGCCGGGAGTATTGGTAACATATAGAAACCATAAAATTCAAGATGTCTCAGGGAGTATTGGTAGCCTATTCACGGTAAAAAATCATGTTGTTATCATTTATTACAGGACACCTTCATGTCAAGAAACTCTGGGCACCTCGGAATAATCACATCAAATTTTGCGAAGACAAAAAGAGAGAAGTAGATTGGAGAAATTTAAACATGTATTTATAATATATATACTGTCATGTATTTTAAACACTCGTGATGTCTCTTTTGACAGTAAACACGTATCTTGAAGTTTCCCCTTGGCATACTATAATGAAAAGATAGATATTATTTGGACAAATATATTGAGAGGAGTTGTAAATAGACTTATTGGTTCATGAATTATTCAAATTTTTAAGGTAAATATTATTTGGACAACCATACTAGAAGGAATTGCAAATAAATTTGTGAAGCGTTGATCACATCTGCCCATCGCATATCTTGTTTTTAAAACCTCGCGTAAAATGAGTGATCTTGTTTTTAAAACCTCGCGTAAAATGAGTGAATATTTATATTAAAAACTCGGTTCAAATTCATATTCATGGTTTTAAAAACCTCTGTTAAGATGACTTACTGTTGATATTAAATTATTGTTACTTGAAATATTAAATCCAAGACATATTAACCCTTATGAAAATGCTCGAATGCATGCATCCGGATCATTGAAAGCAGGTTTGGTTGGCCCACATGCATGAAAAACCTTAAACCCAAATCCATGATAGCATATGATCCAATGAAAATTAGATAAATCTATTATCTAGTCGATTACAAAAAAATTTAAACAGAGACTGGAAATTTTTAAACATACATTGAATGCATGCATGCGCTAAACAAAAAAGCCATAATAGAAYATTGTAAAGAAACAATGAATTCATACATGGGACAACCATTGAACGCAAGCTAATGGTGGCCATACAAAACCTAAAACCTAAATCTGTCACAATGATACAAAACCTAAAACCTAAATCTGTCAGAGTGATGGTTTGTTGGGTTAACATTCTTCCGGATCTAATATGTCAAAAACAATAATCTTATCCGGTTTGTGCTCCAAATGCATCCAATGAATCGACAATCCCTTTACAATAATATGGATCAGATAACCTGGAAATCATAACAGATCAGATCACCTAATTGAAGAAAACCAATTTGAGAAGTTAAAAAAACAAAAACAAAAAGAAGATCTTACCTCGTTGAGATTGATGGTTCGCTCTGTGAACATTCTTGCAAGTACAATATGTTAGAAACTGTAATCGTCCTTTCACTTTTGCTTTGAGCACAGTTCGTCAAAAATAATAATATGAATCTTGTAGCGACACATAGTATATAATATGAAACCTGAAACTTGGAGGAGCATAATATAAAATGCAAAAAACACAGATAAATAAATAAACTAACATTAAATTGAAAATTTTTAATTGAACGCATAAATTGAAATCATAATTTTATTTAAATAATTTGAAATTGATTTAAGTCATAAATTTTAATCGAATTCACAATTTAAATTGAAGCCATAACTTTAAATAGAGTGCATAAATTGAAATCAAAACTTAAAATTTAATGCATATAAAATATAAAAACATAAATTGAAATTGAACACTTTAAATAGAATGTATAAATTGAAATCAAAACTTAAAATTTAATGCATATAAAACATAAAGACATAAATTGAAATTGAAAAGGCTAAAGGTGACACACTGAACACTTCACATTCATATGAAATGCAGGAAATGGCTTCACCACATGGCATGCTTCACATTCATATGAAACGCAGGAAGTGGCTTCACCACAAGGCACGCTTCACATTCATATGAAACGTAAAATGTGGCTTCACCACACGACATACTTCACATTTATAAAACGCTGTCCAAAATGACACCGATCGGCCATTTAAAATGTATTTCCATTTTCCATTTTACAGTTTTGACAATGGTGCAATGGATGTTTAATACGCCCACACAAAGCACTTCACATTAAAAAAATGACGGCGCATTGCAAAACACACAGAAGAAATGGCAAAGTAGATACTTACAGTTCACAATCCACGCGGCCACAAGCAGTCATAAGCATTCGCTCATGAACAATAATTTTTGTTGTTATTTTTTAATTATTGAAAGTGGCAATCTGGTAGTGATCAAGTAATTTTTTAATTTTATTTAGTAAATATGAAAAAGTAATCACATAAATGTACATCAAGTAATTTTTTAATTTTATTTAGTAAATATGAAAAAGTAATCACATAAATGTACATCTTTATAAATGAGCGGAAGTTAATTTATCAAAATGTCATCCATTGATTGGAGAGGAGGACGAAGAATATGCGAACATCTTCAATTGCCAACTCTAATATTGAAATTTCTCTAATATTGAAATTTATGATTAAAAAGTTAATTAATCCACCGATTCCAATAGGAGAACTTGGCGTAAATACTAAATACTGTTTGTGGTTACAAATTCTTAAATTGGATCCAAATTTAACCGTATCACATGGTAATTTCTGAGAATTACCTCATTCAAGAACTCTTGAACTCCTTGATGCGAAAACAAGGAGAGCACTTTGACGGCTATATCCTTTTCGTCTGGCAGTTTACCAAGGAACACTGATCCAAATCCTCCTCGTCCAATCTCCCGACTAAAGTTTTGTGTCGCGGCTACCATTTCATCCAGAGTGAAGGCACGACACTTTGTTGGATTTGGTACCATAATCATCGAGCAGCCTTCAATCCATTCATGTGACATAAATTTAGTAATTGTAAAAGCACACTCATTCTAAGCTAGGTTCGTTTAGGTATCATATTATAGTATTTCTAATATTGATAGTATTTCGTGACCTTGGTCCAACAAAGGTTTTGGTTTCTTTTCCATCGCACTCATTTGGTTCGSTACAGCCTCTTTGTWTCTCCCGGTTTTTTTGCGATACAAAACAATACCCACTATCAACGCTAAAGCCAGGATTAGAATTCCACTGAGTGTCATTCCGAGGACAACCTTCGATTTATTATTGTTTGAAATCTGCAGAGTACATCCCCTCTTATTCATAACTAAGTAGGGTTTCCTGAGCAACTGCAACACACATAAGAAAGAGATTTTCCATGAACGTGATGCAGTAAGATTAATTAGAATTTGAACTCGTTTCATAATTATTACCTGCGGCATTGCCATTTTAGAAATATGAAAGAAGTCTAAACCTCAAAATCTGGAAATGGGATTTTAGTCCAACAGAAGTATATAAAATAGCATATGGTTACTTGAGTTTCAACGAACAATTGAGGAGAAGCTGAGCAGGAATTACACCGCTGAAATTATTGTTCTCTATATTCCTGCAACAATAAATTAAAAAGCATTGCGGTACAAAATTTATTGGTTAAATATATTCCTGTGACCATAAATTCAAAGAGAAAAGTAAATTGAAAATGGAGAATAGAGGAAGACGTATAACTCTTTAAGGTTTTTAAGATCGGATAGCCACTCAACAGTACCGCTGAAGTTGTTGTTTTGTAAATATCTGGATAATAACCAAACTAAATTTTGGTTTATTGAAAATGCATACGGTGCAGATTAAAATTAAACAAAATAGAATTTTATGTTGAAAAGAAACTTACAGTCTCTCCAACATGGTTAAATTGGAGAAGTTTGGCAATGAGCCCATCAAGTGATTATGATTATTGTCAAGTGACCTGATAATTTTAACACAAAGAAGTAAAATGATCCACAGATTATTATTGTCTCGTATAATATGACAAACCATGTTCCTTCGCGCCATCAGCATCAATTCTATGTTCAAAGTGGGGATAATTATTGTCTCGTATAATATGACAAACCATGTTCCTTCGCGCCATCAGCATCAATTCTATGTTCAAAGTGGGGGACTTATTATCCGCAATCCTTTCCGTAATGGGAATAATCGGAAACATTTCAACCAGTCTATAGCTAGGAGAACATAGACACGGTAGGTTATTATAAGAAATGAAGATTTTTTTGGGATATCTTCCGGGATATTTTTGGGGATATTTGTCTGGAAAAATTGTTGAATTAGTAAATTTAAGTGATTATTTTTGTAAAATCTTGATTAATTCTGTAAAATTGGATTGTCCTGAAAGTTTTTCAGCATGTTGAATCCATTTCTACATTCAGAAATGGATTTTGAACAACAAAAAATAGTGATTCGTGTAACAGCTAGCCAAGGCCTTTTCATAATAGGTATTTGTATGTGTTGTAATTTACAACTTTTCAAGATTCTTTTGGGTTTTTCTTGGCTGGAATCAACCATGTAAATTTGGACAAAATCTCTATTTTCTGTTGTTTAAATTGTATTTCTGAATGCATAAATAGACTCAGTTTGTAGAAAAACCCTTAGAATTAAATTATACAAACTTAGCCACTCAAATCTACAAATCCAACCATTCATCACAAAATTTCAATAAAAAAAACAAAGCGTTGAGTATAGAAGGACGGGTGGAGTTAGGGGCCTTAACGATGTTAAAGCTACGAGTTTGATTCGGGAGTAACGTTAGCTCGATCGCGGAATAATTCCGCACGAGAGTAATAATTTCAGACTGTGTTTCACCATATACCGCGACGTAGAGAGATCTCGATTCAGACATGTTAAGCGTCTGGATCTCTGCAAAATAGAACAGCAGTAATGGTTTGTGCCCTATGGATGAAACGAGACGAACGGAAAGGCTGTCCGAGTTTAAAACCCACGCAGTTTGCATTACAGCAGTTGGAGGAAGGTCTTCCGTATTGTATGTTGAAATATCCTCTTGCGAGGCTATATTCCGTACATGATTGAAATATTGTATATCCAAATATATATTTTCTCTCCAGATGCGGTCGAACTTGTCTTCAGGATACCTGCTTAATTAACAATACAAAGCTATCAAAATTCGGTCCACATATCAAAAAAAAATCACAACTGCTCAAGAGATGAACTAGCTAGTTGATTAGGACACTTAAAGTTACACAGATGAATATATAAAGTTCCAATTGTTCACCTAACAGAAGAATTTCCATCAGGATTATAAGCTTCGGGCCAACAAATTGTTCCCGGCTTAACCTGCTTATACATACCATCTTGTAACGTCCTCAATTCAGTAGCAGAGATAAAGGGATCATCAGGCTCTGAGGTTCTGATCAAGCAAATGTACAGTGCCCTGCCTGAACTAACCAATATTCTTTGAAAATAAAATGGAACACGATTTGTGGTTGTTACGTTTACCACATGCAACATACCGAGAGTCTCAATAGAGAAATGGATGATTTTGTACATCATTGTTTGTCGCAAGCAAATATATTTCCTTATCAAAGGATTTTTTGTGGAAGCATCCAAGGAAATATATGTAGTAGTAATAACTAACTTCACATCTTCTATAGTTGGTATTGTATTCCTAAAATCTATCAACAAATGATGGAAATATTTTTACTCATTTCTTAGTCCATCCTGTCTAAACAGAATATCAAGGGTCCCAACTATTGTGAATGAGTTCCATAATTCTTTTGCAAGACCTTTGTATGCATATATAGGTGTATTCATAATAGGTGGCGATTTTCCCAAACCACCGATCAATATATGATCTCCCACCAAAAGGAATGTTATCATTTTCTCAGAAAGCTTCGTGAAGTCTCGAATCAATATTTGTCATGAAACTCATTTCATCTCTTCTTGTAAGTAACTAAATGTGATCTTTGTAAATGTTTTATCTCTTTGATTGGTATTTGAAGTGCAAAATGAATTTTTGTTGTAGATATGTTGAAAGTTGTAACCCTTGTAGGAGATAAAAGAAGAGACTTTTCTCAGGAACATACTTAATTTCAAGATTATTTTTAATAACTCCAATCACATATGAATTTCATGTACCTACAGTTCCTTGGATTATGATACAAAGTTGATCAACCCTTGATCTATAATGGTAGAGGATAATATCAAATTATCTTCTTTGCTTAACCCTTAAACTTTCAAATGAATAAGACTTTGCATGTTGGCTAGCAAGATTGGACTTCAACTTTTTATTTTGAGATATGAATCTCAAATTCATTGTAATTTATTAATTCAATTTATACAATACACAAATGATCTCTCACTCATTCTCCCTGGAATAAGTGGATTTGGAACTTTTTCTGCTTTGTCACTAGATCGTTTGGAGGCAATCGATTGTGATCAACATGCCAATGTTTGTATTGAAAGTTTTCCGAAATATTTGCTATCTCATTAGTTGTGTGGCCTATAATGTCTTGTATAACACCAATTCAGACCAAAACAATTATATGAAATTGAGGAAACATGCTTACAATAGTTGCATTATTCGTTGGTTACCATTTATGCCCACATCAACGTTTGTCATATGACCATGATTATGTGGCATATTTCAATGCAAGGTGTTCCATATGGGAGGGTTTCTTGGTATATGCATTCATAAGAAAATTATCATTGTCAGCATTATATGTATCGATATTGAAATGAATACAACACACACCAAATATGATGTTGAAACACTAAAAGAAATGCATATACATGGAAATCAATGCATGTAATTGAAACAAATATTACAATATACAATCAAAGTCAATCTAAAATTGGCATACACAAAAATCAATGCGTCTCATTAATCTAATCACACTTAAATTAATGCATCTACTTCAACCTATATTAACCTACATGATATGTCACCCTACTTTAGTTAATCAAATCTCTACACATGGATTATAAATTGAGGTGTACACTGAAATAAATGCATTGAGTTAATCTAATTGCATGAAAACAACTTCTTAAAATATTTCGCAATTTGTCACCATTGGTCTAAGAAATTGGTTTGGATTTTTATCCCTAGATAATTAAGTAATAAGAAATAAACTAATCAAATGTTTATTTAATTCCAGCCTAGGTCTATCTAAACTAATAATCTAGGTTTACCCATAGGGGTCTAGACTGATTGGCAAGTGTCGTGTAAATGGAATGAAATTTGTAAAAAAGGAAAGTCTCAAGTTTGATTCTCACCCTGATTTATTTGTGCTCCATTCTTGTGGGCTACATGGAGTACCTAGGGTTATACTAGTAGCCTATGAGGATCTGTATTAACTAATATTCTTTATATTATTAGTCACATCATATTTTTGCTAGATAAAGAACTTGACGGTTGAGTATCTCACCATGATAAGCCTAATTGCGGTACCTACTCTTCTCCTCTTTCAAATAGGTTTGATTTTTGAGCACGAAATCTACTGAACAAAGAAGTTGTAGAGGCATCACATAATCCAAAGAACTCACATAATGTCTACCATGTATGAAATGGTGGAGAAGGTGAGAGAAGGAAGCACTGAGAAGGTTTATGAGGGACTAATTAAAATAGCTAATGATAAGATAATTTCCATTAAAATTATAAAACTTTAAGATGACCAAGTAATTCCATACCATTCCTATAAAGATATCTCTCTCTTGCATACACTATCGAGGAGTCGTCACCTTGTAAAGTATGTTATATGAAGGATTTCATTCTGTTTTTAATAATGGGTAGTTTCAATTCTTGAGAGTAACACAAAGTTCTTAAAGGAGGTTGTTGGATGTGGAGTGTAGCCAAATTGAAAGTGGAAAATCTATGCTACATCTAGAATATAGTGTTGGAATATTTGGATTGTGATCTTTCTTAATACATTAATTCCTTGGATATGGGGGATAGCATACAACTTCATATCATTGAGGTACTTTGTCTGGCAACACTTGTAACGTCCCCAACAACCCATGGTCGGGCCACACTACACGAGGGAAAACTTTTGTTCTCTCACTGCAGAACATACTGTGACATACCCAACACTCGACTCAACTATGCCACATAAATCTTATCTAACTGCATGCATTTAAAACATACACACACAACACTCTTGAAGAAGCTTCATGTATAAAACGTAACCAAAAAATACAATACGTATTGGCATGAATTCACATGGTAATAACAGTAAACATAGACATGAAGCATATACAGGAAATACCCAAACTTCCAGACGGTTATAACCACACATATGATAAACCCATAACTTAAGCACGTAAATAACAATGCATCATGTAAATTTATCACACAATTGGTACTTATCTTGGTAAGAATGTCACCAATTGCGTGAAGACCGTCCACGAACCTCCAAGCCTTAGAATACACTATTCATCACTCTCAACAGTGAGTCACCCCTGAGCTGGGACCAAACTCCACCTGGGTAAAGGAATTCCTAACCAGGCTATAGGCTAATAAACAACAGGAAAGAATCTGTCCCGGGTGATCACTCAACTGATAGCCTACAACCCTTCATTCCCCACATGCCTGTCCCACCCGAGGAAGTGTGCCCCTCTCTGCTCAACATTCCTTTGATTGCCCCACTTTCTTTCTGGGCTTCAACAACAGTCTGGACAGGAAGTCTTCGAGCCCTGTAGCTATAGTTTAGCACCTTGATGGCTGACGCCAAAACCTCTCAACCCACAGGTCAGAAGGTCCACGTCAACACAGGATATTTCCCTTCCACCGACCCGAAGAGCTTTGCCCTGGCTCTTCTATTTTCCTTTCGAAAAATCTGCACCCACAATAAATCCTCGTGGGATCCCTCTTTGCACTTAGTAGATCGGATTTCGCTCTTTCATGAGTCCAGTAGTCAAGCGTTGGTCTCTCGAATACCTGAAACCTGAAACAGTCAATGCGATTTCGTTGGTCACGATGTCGAGAAAATTCGTCCCCACGATTCTCGAAATCCGATTTTCTGAAATTCTGATACACTCATGTGCTTTGACCTTTCAACGTCGCTTCACTTCATTGGCACTTCGGACTTCGCGATATTGTGAATCCTAATGCAAAGGTTTCATAATTTTACTCCATGATTCTCCGAAACGGTAAATGGAGTTTGATTCTGTGTCAATAATGTGCCACTTGTTCTCTCGCTCTCTCCTCCGTGGCCCACACAAATCCTCTTAGCCTTCAAGATGTCGCGTTTAGGAATATTGTGAATCTCGTGGCAAGGTTTATGGAACTTCCACCCATGAAAACCCAATACAAATATCCGTAGGTAAATCCAACGGCCCTTGTGACTTGGATCTGCGGTCCTGTCCCTCCTGAGCTTTGAACCTTTTAGGAATAATCTTCATATCCTCCCTGCTCCTCTATGAGATCTGATGACTCACGAGACTTCATGAATTCTTTTCAGAGAATTTCGACCGTCCGTTCTTCCCATGAGAACTTGTCCTCCTGTGGTCCGACGTCACTACGCCTTCCCACAAACTTTCAATGTAATTGGCCTTTACCTTCCTTCGACTGCTCTGAAGGCCCAATTCCTTTTGAACTATTCCCAACTTCGAGTATTTCAGAAAACTCTTGCACGCACTTCTTGCGGCAACCTTCAAGCACTTCCAAGTGTTGAAATCCTTCGACTTTGTGCATGCCTGCAGCAACAGTCTCCCAATGCTTCACTCAGGTCCACAACCCTGAGGCTTCACTCGGCCTGGGCACTCCTTGCATGGCTCCAGTGCTTGTCTGCACGTCTAGGTGAATGAGAACAAAGCTATCTCTCCTGAGCTTCCAGAGACAAGTCTCTGAACCTTTTGTCGGTGCACTCCTTGCGGACACTTCAAATGCACTCCTTGCAGGAACTCTTGCTCAGATAGAGAAACAATTGAAACTCATTCCGTTACCCTTTCCTCTCAGATTTCAAACATTCCACAAGAAATCATTCATACATAGCATAAAAGCAATTGCATGACAGAAAGAGTAAAAACATTCATGAGCATAACATTCAAAGATGCATACACAGAGAATATATGAACACCAAGAGTCTGAATCACATTTTCCTTTGTATTAATTCAGAACTTATGTACATGAAGTCTGCTACATAGCTCTCTGCTCCTTTTCTATGTTCTTCTCTCCCATAATAATGTTACAATGCACAAGGACGGTGTCTATATCTCATTTTCCTTTTGCGCTCTAAAACTGTCTAATCTACACATTTAATTCTACCTACTTGCATTAACTACTATAAATTCCTTCTACCTACTAAGGACAAGAGCGAATCGCTCAAGGTCCATTTACATTATACAAGTGTGCTTCCACTTGATGTTTCATTAATGGTCCAAGATATTTCAAAATTTGTGCTGGGCGATTTTCCAGTTGTCCATTGTCTCCGCACTAGCTCGCTTGAGATGCTCCTGCATCATACTCCTCGGCTTGACAATTTTCATGGGCTCCTGTCTGTGAGCTCGCGCACAGTGTGTCCATGCCTCTGGATCTCTGCTTCATTCTCCCAGCTGGCATCTTCAACTAGATGGCCCTTCCATTTGACCAGATACTCAGAATATTGTTTTCACCTAGTATTCTTGCTTACTCTTTTATCCAGTATGGGCTCCATCTATGGCTTATCTGCAACTGGCATCTTCTTTGTCCACTAAATCAATGGCTTCTCATTTCCTGTCCCTACTTCCTCAGCTTCATATGGGTACAAATATGAGATGTTGAATATCAGGGAATTTTCGATCCCATCAGGTAATTCAATCTCATAAGCATTTTCCCCAAATTTCTTCAAGACCTTACATGGTCCGATTTTCTTCATCTTCAGCTTATTATATGTTCCTCTCGGGAACCTTTCCTTCCTTAAATGTGCCAGAATCAAGTCACCAACCTCAAACTGAAGTTGTCTCTTGTGTTGATCAGCTCTGTGCTTATATTCCTGGCTCAAATTCTGCAAACGTTCCTTCACCTGGCTATGAAGTTCCTTCATCGCCTCTGTGAATTCTTCTACACTAGCACTCCTATTTGAAATATGTTCTGAATCTCTCAATTTAGAAATTCCTCTCAGCTGCATGCCATCAACAATCTAAAATGGACTCTGCCCTGTGCTTCTGTTAACCGAGTCATTATAAGCAAACTTTGCCTATGGTAATATGTTGTCACACTGGCTATGGTGTTCTGTCACCAAGCTTCTCATCAAGTCTCCCAGAATTTTGTTTACCACTTCTATCTGTTCATCCATCTGAGGATGATAAGCCAAACTAAAAGACAAGTTAGTTCCTAGATTCTTCCATAAGGTCCTCCAAAAGTGCCCTATGAACTTTGTATCTCGATCCGAAACTATACTTCTTGGTAAGCCATGAAGTCGAATAACTTCTTTTAAAAATAGATGCGCAATGTGAGTTTCATCACTGGTTTTCTAACATGGAATAAAGTGTGTTGTTATCCCTCAAAATAGCACCATCATTTTGAGTGATAGAATGAGTCAAAAATTTCATTTTTGCGAGTCTTGGTCTTCAAAATCTAAAATTACAGGGTGTTGACTATTCATGGCCCTGAGGATGAGATCATTCCTGTCACGAATTCTTTTGAATATGATAAGATTATATCAAACCATGTTCTTCAGGTTTTGGATGAAACTGATCATTATTACAATTTCCATCAAGAAGAGTTGACTCCTGTTGTCCTAAGTTTCATAAAGTCCAATTAAGAGAGGCCTAAAAACATGAATACAAACTATTGGTTTGCATAGAGAAGATGAAGATAATGGTATCATAGATCGGTCGGGAACCAAACTACAACTCTCAAGTCCATGATCAGTCATGTCTTCTGACAATCTACATGAATTGACTGAGTCTGATTTGAAGCTTTCTGTGACATTTAGTTCATTTCACAAAAATACAGAAGATTGGCAGAAATATAACAAGTTTTGTCTTTGAACTAAATGATGAGATCTATATATACAAAGGACAGAGCAATTGCAACACAATGTGCAGAGTTCAGGGAAACAAAGCATTTCATAGCTGGATGGATCCGAACATGTCTAGCATGCTATAAACTCTTGCAGACCTGTCCCAAAAAGAAGATGGAGGCGCATTTTCAAACATCATCATGAGGTTTAATGTGATAAGCTACTGAAAATGAAAAGAACATGAGGTATGATGGTCAGTTCTCTCCAGATCGTACAAATGACACTCACTCTCACGAGATCGACCTCATAACCTGATATAATTCACATGATGATACTCTGAGGATTACGTACAAGCTAGATAGCATCATAATGGAGCATGGTCACTTGCTGGGGTCATTTGAATTGGCATCTAATTTCTCAAACGCTCCAAACAAAGATGATCTCCCGAGAGTTTCTCATTTGCCTGTGCCACAGAAGTTCCTGTTTCAACCAAGTGGCAGAGATAAGATGAGTATCAAGTCAAAGGGGCGTTCTCGCTATCAAAGCAAAGATTCATGCACGGAAGGAGTCGACAATCGTCTTCCATTATGAGATTTCAACAAAGTGTCCCTCTATCATCTGCTACAGAATGTTTTCTTATGCCACGACTGGCTGAGTCTCTCTCATAAGCTAGAGTTTACTTGAATGCTTGGTATGTTGAAACCTTCTTCCCATTTTGAATCTTAGCCGAGTGCTTAAAGAATGGTCTGTTATTATCCCTGATTTTTAGCTGGAAGAAGTCATATGTCAGTCTTAGAGCTGTGAGTATCATTACAAGTCTCAGTTTCTAAAACGTCTATGCCTATGATCTCATACTATTCTCTGTCACATCTAATAACTCAAGTCTGTGGTTAAACGTTCATGATTTGATTCCTAAATTTCAGCCACGAAATCAGTTCGACTAAAACGCCTCATTCCTACAATCTCGGGTTAAAACTCCAGTTGCTATGCCATGTGTCTGTTGCAATATGCCTTTGCTAATAACTGAGACTTGAAATGAAGGATATCTTTAATCAACCGAGAAAGTAGCTAACCTTCTGCTTCTAATAAGGGTTTCGGCAGCTTAGGCAAGCCTCCGAGAGCTCATTAGCTGCCGAAAAGGCTGACTTTCGGCAGCTAACGCATGAAACTGGCAGAAGACTTAGCTGTCGAAAGCCTGTTTTCACAGATCGCTTAAGTTTTTGCCCAGATCTCGAAAATTTTGGTTGAAATAGTAGGAGACTTGTCAAAACAAATGAATTATGAATTGTGCTATCATTATCTAAAGGGGTTACGAAAGAGATCAAAGTCAAAGTGGTTGTTTTGTTAAGTTTGAGCAGCTTTTTAAGGAAACAACTCTAAGATCAAGTGCCACATCAGCAAGGTCGAGTTTACATGTACCTAATCAAAGCCACCGAGCCTTGGGAGGATAAATTCACTTCACCAGCTATCGAGCACTAGAGAGAGAACCAACACATTGTCATTTCCTTGTTTTTAGGGATCATTCCCTATCTTTTCACATTTACTGTTCTAGTTAATCTTTTAGTGTGACAGATCCACGTTTTTAGGATCTGAAGAATGATTTTGTAAAGGCTATAAAGCCTAATAACTGAGGCTGAGCCAAAGGGGGGGGGTTTGAATTTGGAGACTTGCTGATACTATGTAACTCAGAACTTCTCATTTCACATGAAGTAATACAAGCTTCTTTTGCCATAACCTGTTCAGATTTCACCTTCCCGTCTATTCTATATTTGCACTTGGATTTTATATTCATGTTGTTATACTTTTCTAATGCCAGATAATTGTCATCTTATTGCTGCGTTCATAAGTTTAACTCTGCAAATATTTTTGTGATTATTGTAATTGGCCATTCATATATGTTTATATATGATTCTGCTGATATAATAGTCATTTCTTTATCCGTCACTTATTTGTCAACTCTCTGAACATCTGTGGTTGAAAGCCTTGTCCATCTTGATGTGTTTATGCATGATTTGAGTGAAAGTTGATCCAGTCCTCAGACTTGTTCCAAATCCACCAACCATTTCAATTATTTAGAAAATTGCTTCAAAAAGAGTTAGTTACCAGGCATCTCCGACTTACAGCCTAGGAGAGTTTCCTGGAGTGATAACATGTGCCATCTTGGAAAATCTATCCACCACCAAAAAGATTGAGTCAAATCCTCTTTGTGTTCTTGGCAACCCCAATACAAAATCCATGCCGATTGCATCCCATGGCTTTTCAGGTATGGGCAATGGTTGATAAAAACCTACATTCTGCTTCCTTCCTTTCGAATGCTGGCAAATTCTGTATCTGTCCACGAATCTCTTGACGTCTGCTCGCATTCTTGGCCAAAAATATGACTCATTCAACTTTGCGAACATCTTTTCATGACCAAAGTGCTCTGCCAATCCTCCACTATGTTTCTCCTTTAGCAAATTCTCCCTCATGGAACATTTCAGAATACATAGTTGATTATCTCTAAACAGTAATCCTTCCTGGATCATGTACTCTACCCATTGGCTTCTATCCCTAAAAATTGGATTCTCAGCTGCTTCATACGATCCTTAAAATCTGGATCATCTGCATACATGTTCCTGAGATCATCAAAACCCAATGTTTTGACTCTGAACTCCTGCAATAACAAACACTTCCTGCTCAAAGCATCAACAACTTTGTTAGCCGTACCCAAAATATGTTTAAACACAAAAGTGAAATTATGCATATATTCCACCCATTTAACATGCCTTTGATTCAACTTTTCCTATTGAGTCACAAACTACAATGCATGATTGTCACTATATAAGACAAACTCTTTCCGGATCAAGTAATGTCTCGATTTCTTCAATGCCTGAATGATAGCATAAAACTCATTATCATAAGTGGAGTATTTCACTTTCGCTTCATTCAGCTTCTCGCTGAAGTATGCTATCGGCCTGTCTTCTTGACTCAAGAATGCCCTTATTGCAAACCCACTTGCATTGCATTTCACCTGAAATGTCTTCCTGAAATCTGGTAACACCAAAACTGGTTGTTCCGAAATCTTCCTCTTCAAAAGATTAAAACTCTTTTCATCCTCTTCTATCCAGTGAAAAGACTTGTGTCTTTTTTTCACTGTGTCCATCATCGCTGCACTAATTCCACTGAAATTCTTGATGAATTTTCGGTAGAAACTAGCCAATCCGTGAAAAATTCTCACCTCAAAAAATTATTCTTCGGTGATGGCCAGTTCTTAATTACCTCCACCTTATATGGATCCATCCTCAACTCATTTGCCAAAATAACAAATCCCAAATAAATTAGCTCTGTCTTCATGAATGAGGATTTCTTCATGTTTATCAACAGCTTCTATTGCTGTAACCTCTGCATCATTGTAGCCAAATGCTTCAGATGCTCTACCATTGTTTTACTGAAAACCAGTATGTCATCTAAATATACGATGAAAACTTTTTCGATGAACTCCTTCAGGAATTTGTTCATCAACCTCATGAAGGAACTCGGTGCATTTGTTAATCCAAATGGAATAACAAGCCATTCATACAACCCTTCGTTGGTTTTGAAGGTTGTCTTCCACTCGTCACCTTCTCTCATGTGGATTTGATGATAACTACTTTTCAAATCAATCTTTGAAAAATATTTTTCTCCACTCAAGCAATCCATCAGATCATCCATCCTTGGCAATGGAAATCTGTACCTGATGGTTATCTTGTTAATCGCCCTTGATTCAATACACATCCTCCAACATCTGTCTTTCTTCGGATTGAGTATTGTTGGAACAACACACAGACTCAAGCTTTCCCTGACCAATGTCCAATAACTCCTGGACTTGCCTTTTAACCTCTTCATTCTCTTGCAGCGTCAATATGTACGCGGCTTTGTTTGGAAAAATGGCCCCTGGTATGAGATCAATATGATGACTCACACTCCTGATAGGTGGCAAGGAACGAGGTAATTCGTCCACTACTATATCAGTGAACTCTTCCAGCAGTTCCTGAACCTCTTCTGGTAAATCATCTATTCCTGTGTTGGTCAAAACATTCTTCAGTTTCCTGCCACAATGAATTGTGATTCTTCCTTCTTCTTAACCTCTGTAAGAAGTTCCTTCCCACTCATGAGAAGTACAATGTTACTTACTTCAGGTTTCAGCTCCTTATCCTTGATTGGAAGCAACATGTGAGTCCTCCTATTTTTCTCTAGGGTGTATGTGTTCATTCTCCCATCATGAATCACATTCCTGTCATATTGCCATGGTCTACCCAGCAATAGATGAAAAACATCCATAGGAATAACATCACAGAGTATCTTATCATTATATCCTCTTATCTTAAAATCAACTAAACATTGTTTAGTGATAGTTACCTGATGTCCTTTTTGTAGCCACGAAACTCTGTATGGGCTTGGATCATCAATCATCTCTAGGTCCAGCTTCTCTACCATCTCCGTAGAAACAAGATTATCTGTGCTACCACTATCCACAATTTGGTCCTTTGGACTGAACTTTCCACATCCTTCTCTGGTGTCAAAAGAAATTTTTGCATCATCAACGATCTTCCACCTTTAGCATCTTCTGCCTCAACATCTCGCTTCTGTGCTTCGGCGATGTGAGCTTCTCCAATTTCCTTCTTTTTATCTGGACACTCGTAAGACTTGTGCCCATTATTTCCACATGTAAAGCATGTTATTACTCCACCTCTTCCTCTAACTCTACCTCTAGTACGAGGAAAAGTGTTGTTATCTGCATAATCTCCTCTCTTCTCAGTATGTTGTCCTCTCTATGAGGTTTGACCTCTTTCAGTTCGAGTCTGAGGCTTCTTCTAGTCCTCTCTGGGCTTCTGATATTTGTCCTGGGCAACTGATTTGCCTCTAGGATAACTTCTGCCTCGGCCTTTCTGACCCTACTTTCGTCTCAGCTTCTCTTCATCTTTTAGAGCTATCTGATAAGCATCTTCCACCGTTCGGATGGTTACCATGCCTATCTCATCTTGAATGTCGCATCTCAGGCCATTCATATATCTGGATACTTTCTCATCATCATTCTCCTGATGACCTGCCCTGATGTTCAGCTTATAGAATTCCTCAGTATATTCCTTCACTGTCATCAACTTCTGTCTCAGGTTCTGCATCCTCCTGAATAGAGTAATTTGATAATCATTGGGGATGAATTTTTCCTTCATCTTCGTGATCATTCTATCCTATCTTTTGATCTTTTGCTTTCCTCCGCAGTGTTTGTCAGCTTGTAGTTCATCCCACCACAATGTTGCATGTCCCTTGAATCTTGTGATAGCATCCTTGACCTTCTTGTCCTCTTCGACATATTCATAGTCAAAGTATGTGTCTAGAGCTCTATTCCAGTCTAGAAGCTCCTTTGCATCCAGGTTTCCCTCATAAAATAGAATGTCCATCTTCGCTCTTACACCCATTCTTGCAATAGCTCTGATCAAATGTTCATTTGCTGCATCTTCAGTTGTAACTTCTTCTTCATGTTCAGCCTTAATTTCACTCTCGGAATCACTGAGATCCCCTGCACTGACTGTGCATATTTGTGTTGTCTCCATGTCTTCAAGTTTAGCTCGTAGATCACGCATTTCTTTCTCCATGGCTGGATCAGTCATCTGCCTACCTCTTCTTCTAGGCATTTCTCTATCCTCTGGTGGATTGGGTGTTTGCCTGTCTCTTCTCCTTGGTGGCATGTCCAATTTTCTTATTCTCTGCTACAAAAAGAAAAGAGCCTTTCTATGCTCTAATACCACTTGATGGATGACGCCAAAACCTCTCAACCCATAGGTCAGAAGGTCCATGTCAACATAGGATCTTTCCCTTCCACTGGCCCAAAGAGCTTTTCCCTAGCTCTTCTATCTTCCTTTCAGAAAATTTGCACCCACAGTAAATCCTCGTGCGATACCCTCTTTGCACTTAGGAGATCAGATTTCGCACTTTCGTGAGTCCAGTAGTCAAGTGTTGGTCTCTCAAATACCTGAAACCCAAAACAGTCAACGCTGACCCTTCTCTTTCCCTTTCGGGATTTTCCTTATCGTGATTTTGTTGGTCACGATGTCGAGAAAACTCGTCCCGACGATTCTTGAAACCCGATTTTCTGAAATTCCGATACACTCGCGCGCTTTGACTTTCAACGCCACTTCACTTCATCGGCACTTTGGACTTCGCGATATCGCGAATCCTAATGCAAAGGTTTTAGAATTTTACTCCACGATTCTCCGAAACGGTAAATGGAGTTTGACTCCGTGTCAATAATGTTCCACCTGTTCTCTTGTTGACTCCTCCATGGCCCACACAAATCCTCTTAGCCTTCAGGATGTCGCATTTCGAAATATCATGAATCTCATGGAAAGGTTTACGGGACTTCCACCAATGAAAACCTGATACAAATATCCATGGGTAAATCCAATGGCCCTCGTGGCTTGGATCTGTGGTCCTGCTCCTCCTGAGCTTTGAACCTTTTAGGAATAATCGTCGTATCCTCCCTGCTCCTCCGTGAGATCTGATAGCTCACGGGACTTCATGAATTCTCTTTAGAGGATTTTGACCATTCGTTCTTCCTCTAAGAACTCGTCCTCGTGTGGTCCGACGTAGCTATGCCTTCCCACAAACTTTCAATGTACTTGGCCTTTACCTTTCTTCGACTACTTCGAAGGCCCAATTCCTTTTGAACTATTGCCAACTTCGAGTCTTTCAGAAAACTCTTGCACGCACTTCTTGCAGCAACCTTCAAGCACTTCCAAGTGTTGGAATCCTTCGACTCTGTGCACACCTGCAGTAGAAGTCTCCCAATGCTTCACTCAGGTCCATAACCCTGAGGTTTCACTCGGCCTGCGCACTCCTTGCACGGCTCCAGTGCTTGTCTGGACGTCTGGGTGAATGAGAACAAATCTATCTCTCTTGATCTTCTAAAGACAAGTCTCTGAACCTTTTGTCGACACACTCCTTGCAGATACTTCAAATGCACTCCTTGCAGGAACTCTTGCTCAGATAGAGAAACAATTGAAACTCATTCCATTACCCTTTCCTCTCATATTTCAAACATTCGACAAGAAATCATTCATACATAGCATAAAAGCAATTGCATGACAGAAAGAGTAAAAACATTCATGAGCATAACATTCAAAGATGCATACATAGAGAATATATGAACACCATGAGTCTGAATCACAATTTCCTTTGTATTAATTCAGAACTTCTGTACATGAAGTTTGCTACACAACTCTCTTCTTCTCTTCTATGCTCTTCTCTCCCTTAATAATGTTACAATGCACAAGGAGGGTGTCTATATCCCGTTTCCCTCTTGTGCTCTAAAACTGTCTAATCTACACATTCAATTCTACCTACTTGCATTAACTACTTTAAATGCCTTCTACCTACTAAGGATGAGAGCGAATCGCTCAAGGTCCGTTTACATTATACAAGTGTGCTTCCACTTGTTGTTTCATTAATGGTCCAAAATATTTCAAAATTTGTGCTGGGCGCTTTTTGAGTTTTCTGTTGTCTCCACGCTAGCTCACTTGAGATGCTCCTGCATCACACCTTCAGGAAATCAATTCCCAACAATTCTTTCACCCAGAGAATTGCTTACGGGCCTAACAACCCGCTTCTTCAGTCCATATCCCAAGCTAACCAACTACACAAACATATATGGCTATGGATACAGATCTGGTACAGTGAAATTAATGTATGAAGGATAACGGATTGCGTGAGTGAAAAATGGTCATGGAGTCATGGTTGAATGCTCGATGGAATCATGGGAGAGATGATGGTAAGAATGATGGGAAGCATCCCCAAATGAACTAAGTCCCCATGATATGTATGAATGTCCCCAAATTAACACTTGTCATGTTGGGAGGTAATTTGGTCCACTTGTCCTCAACTTTAGAACTTAAAATAAAATAATTATCCATACTTTATGTTTTATGAAATATTAATATAATATTCCTTTTTGTCTTAAGCTCTCTATCTTAGTCCTTTCCCTTCACTTTTATCCCACCCTTTCCCTAACTGGTGAAGTTTAGTCCCCCATCTATTTTATCATGGTCGGACTGCGTGTAAGGATGTTTTTTGTAGTAATCATGGGACATATACAAAATAGGTGCACTGGCCTTTAACATCTAGGCACTCTGGCCTAATTCCAAAACATAAGAATCCCAACTTATAATAACTGGCTCACCAACCTATAACACATATCATATACACAAGGCTCGTTGGCCTCCATATTATGCGCACTTTAGTTACTGCACGTGGTATTCGATAATGTGCACACTACATCATTTTACTGTGTAGTACATGCGTGCACTATGCCATGAAAGGTGCATTATAAAATGATGTCAAAACATCTCACCAACTTAAGTACACTTACATTACATTTACAATTCGGTTTAGACGATGGATAATACAATCCCCTGCCCTTATTTATGCACTGTCCTCAGTGCATCATGTACCCATATACAACAAAAAATTTCAAAATTCGTCAAAAAGATGCGAGTATTCTGCCCACATTACATCCTCATGCTCCCAAGTAGCGTCCTCAAGACCGTACCAGGCCCATTGGACCTTTACAAGCCCTATGGCTCGATTCCGAAGCTACTTGATTTTCCGGTCCATAATGCACAACAGATGCACTCGGAAAGCACCTTCTTGCTCCACCTGAATCACATTCCAATCAATAACATGATTAGCCTCAGGTATATATTTCTTTAGCAATGACACATGGAATACATTATGAACAGACATAGATGCAGGCAATGCAATCATATAAGCAACTGGAGCAATCCTCTCTAGGATTTCAAATGGCCCACAATAACGAGATGTCAACTTTAAACAATTTACCAACTTCAAGGAAATTCTATTGGATTTTACTTTCAAAAATACATGGTCTCCCACATTAAATTCTCCGTGAGTTTTGCCTTTATAAACATAACTTTTCTTCTTGTCTTGGGCAATCTTTAAATTTTTCTTTATTTTTATCATTTTCTCCTCCATTTCCCTGAGCAAATCTGGTCCAATCACTGCTCTGTCTGCTGGGTTATCCCAACTTACTAGAGTGGTGCACTTTCTACCATAAAGTGCCTCAAATGGACTCATCTTTAGAGATGCTTGGTACCCATTGTTGTAAGCAAACTCTACCAAGTGTAGGTAATCTTCCCATTTTGATGGTTTATCCATCACATACATCCTCAACATATCTTCAATCACTTGATTCACCCTCTTTGTTTGTCCATCAGATTCTGGATGATAGGCTATACTAAAATTCAAATTTGTTCCAAATCCATTAAATAACCCTTTCCAAAATTTTGAGGTAAATTTTGGATCTTTATCAGACACAATTGTTTTGGGTATTCCATATAATCTCACAATTTCTTTCATATAAACATCAACAATGTTCGTTGCCTTGTGAGTGAGCTTAACTGGAATAAAATGAGCAACTTTAGTAAGCTTATCCACCACTACTGTGATAGGATCATGTTTCTTGTTTGTTCTGGGTAGTTTGGTGATGAAATCCATCGTTACAACTTCCCATTTCCACTCAGGAATGGGTAATGGTTGTAGAAATCTAGTTGGGTGTCTATGCTCATCCTTTACCTTTTGACATTCCAAACATCTGGTAATAAAATTTTCTACTTCTTTCTTCATACCTAGAGAATAATATTGGCTCTTGACAGCTGCAATAGTTTTATGATATCCCGAGTGCCCATCATAAGGTGCATTATTCATGTCTCCAAATATCATATTTTTCAATTCATTAGAATTTGGTACATAAATTTTGCCCCTGTACATAAGAATTTCCTCATTATCTAGCTTGTATTCTTCAATTTTCTGCTACAAATTAGCTTGCTGTAATTTTGCCACTAATTCTATGTATTGCAAATCTGATTTGGAATCTTCTATAATTTTGTCCTTCAAATATGATTGGTACATGCTAATAGATATATCATGCAATTCATGTACTCTTTTTCTAAGTGCATCAACCACTTTGTTCTCTTTCCCCTTGATATGCTTTATATCAAAGTCATATTCGCTTAGAAATTCTAACCATCTGCTTTGCCTAGCATTTAGATTTGGTTGATCAAATAAATATTTCAGTCCATTGTGGTCTTTTATTAGCTCAGACCTTTTCTCCATGAGGTAGTGTCTCCATTTCCTCAAGGCATGCACTATGGCTTCCAACTCCAAATCATGAGTGGCATAGTTTCTTTCATGCTCCTTCGACTTCCTTGATTCGTAAAATATAAAAAACCCATTTTGAGTGAGGAATCCACCGAGTCCTTCATTACTTGCATCTATGCATACAATGAAGTCTTCATTTGGGTGTGCAATCCTTAGTATTGGCTCACTTTTCAATAATTGTTTCAAGTTTTGGAAACTCTTTTCAAAAACCAATGTCCATTGAAACTTCACACCCTTTCTTTGCAAGGAAGTGATTGGGTGTGATATCTTTGAGAATCCTTCAATAAAACTCCTATAATAGCCTGCAATACCCATGAATGATCTCACCTCTATCACATTCTTTGGCGCTGACCATTCTCTAATGGCTTCTATATTCTCAGGATCCACTGTTATCCCTTCCTTTGAAATGATATGCCCTAAATAATGAATTTGTTTCTGATAAAATGAGCACTTTCTCAATTTGGCATACAACTGATGCTCCCTAAATACTTGCAACACCATTCTCAAATGATGTTCATGCTCTTCCTCTGACTTAGAATATATAAGAATTTCATCCAAAAAGACAATGACAAACTTGTCTAGATATTCTCGGAAAACACCATTCATTAAGCACATGAAAACAACTAGTTCATTTGACAACCCAAATGGCAACACTGTGAACTCATAATGACCATACCTTGTTCTGAAGATGGTATTGCTGGTATCTTCCTCTTTAATCCTTACGTGATGGTATCCTAATCTGAGATCTATCTTTGAAAATATCTTTGCATCTTTCAATTGATCAAAAAGATCATCAATCCTTGGGAGAGGATACTTGTTCTTAATAGTGACTTTATTCAACTGTCTGAAGTTAATGCACAATCTTAATGTTCCATCTTTCTTTTTCACATACAATATTGGGGAACCCTAAGGTGACACACTTGGGTTTATATACCCCTTCTTTAGAAGTTCTTCAAGTTGCATTTGCAACTCCTTCATCTCTAGTGTACTCATTCTATAAGGAGTCTTTGACACTGGAGTTGCTTCAAGCATTAGATTTATAGAGAAATCAATGTCTCTATTTGGGGGTAGTCCTGGTACTTCCTTGAACACATCTTCAAATTCTTCCAGTACTGCATAATCTTCCAAATCTGGTTCCTTATCTTTAGGTGTCTCTTCCATATGAGCTGTAAATATTTGACACCATTTTCTATAACATTTCTTCAGCTGCAATGCTGAAGTTTCTCTAATGGTTACTACCCTGGAAATTCCCTGCACTTTCCTTAGGTTCCCTTCCTCATCCAAGCAAGTGAATGCTTTGTTATGAAAGTCCAAGACAACATGATGTTGGTCCAATCAATCCATCCCAATTAGATAGTCATAGGAAACTAAAGGCAAGATGTTCAAATCTATCTTGGTGTTCAGTCCATTCATGTCCATGAGGCATGACTTAACCATATCATTAAATTTTCTTTTGGCTCCTGTAGCCAGCTGCACCAACCAAGATTTCCCATGCTTTCTTCTTGGAAATTGCAAACTTTCTACCATCTTAGGGTCTATATAACTATGACTAGATCCTAAATAAATTAAAATAGCAATGGTTTGGTTGTTGATCATAACTTCCACTTCAATCATGTGATACTGATACTCTGCTTGCTTGTTGTCTGGTTCAATAGATCCTTGGCACATTTCTACCCATGTCCTCCATTGTTTCCACTTGTTGTACATTGTGAATAACCCTTCATTTTTCACCTCTGTGAGGACAATCTCTAAACATATGATCTCCTTTACAACCCCAACATTGAATAGGTGGCTTCATTGGCCTTTGAATCCCTGTGTCAAATGTTCTAGGTTCTTTAGGCGTTTGTTGTCCCTGTGGATTATTTCTGAAGAATAGTGGCTTAGCTCCCTTCTTCCTCTGATCCATCCTGAATTTATTTTTGTCTTCCCAACCCTTTTGAAAAGTTGGCCTTGCTTTCTGCTGACCATATAGGAATTTAGCTTGCCTTATGGTCTCTTTCAATGTCTTGGGATCATCATTTTGTATTTTTTCACTGATGAATGATGAAAATCCACTAAAATACCTTTGAATTTTTATTGTCTCATCCTTGATGAAAGAGACATACTTCAGCAATTCTAGAAACTTTCTCTCATATTCATCTATGGTCATACTTCCAAGATTGAGTTCAAAGAACTCTTTCATTTTCTTGTCATAGTATCTCTTATTCAAGTATTCCTTCTCAAAATACTTCTTGAATTCCCTCCAAGATACACTTTTCTCTTTAAAGTGTTGCACATGCACAAGCTAATCCCACCACATGGATGCCTTTCCCTTGAGTTGATAGATAGAAATTCTACCTTTTGCATGAGAAGAATAATTATGCAATTGAAAATACTCTCTCATGCCCAACAACCATGTTTCTGCATCTTCATCCTTTTTGTGCTCACCATCAAATGTTAAGCCCTAATATTGGCTCATTACCCCTTAATTGGGGCATATTAGATTAGTAATGATATTTTATTTATGTCGGATTTAGGCCAGTAGTTGTAATCTAGATTAGTAATGTTATTTTAATTATGTCAGCTTTAGGCCATTATTTGTAATTATACCTTCTAGTCTCCTATATATACCAAGGAGACATTTTCATTTTGAATCATCTTGGACTTGAACATTTAAGTGGGGTAAAAGGAGGTTTCC
>JZKD02S1672753.1:1708817-1740439 GCA_000966675.3 Picea glauca
ATATGAAGAAAATCCAAGTTGAAATCTTATACCATTCAAATATTTTACTATTATAATTTATAGATCCAAAGTGTATATTCTTGTGGCTATGAATTCATTAAAATCATGTAGATATGAATCCACATTCTATTTCTGGTGGCCATATCATTAGTAAATGTAAGCATGTATTTTCAATGTATTTGTTAGCAGCCATGCTTAGCGTCATTTTTATTCTGAGTATGGGAATGCCTATATCAGTAACGATATAATATTGTACTGCAATTTCCTTTTGCTGTTGGGAGGTTTCCAACCGATCTATTCTTTGTTTCAAATACCCACCTGGAAAAGTATTTCAGCGATCATCTCTTCTAACTTCATACTTTGGGGGGAATTTTTTTATACAACATTTTGTAGCAGAAAGTGATATTGTCTATTCTCTAACATCTAAAGCATAGAAATTTGGAAGAAAACTGAGAGAAAGTCTTCTTGGGAAGGATCAACTCTGAAAAATACCTAAATTCAAAAATTGTCACTTGTTTCTTTCTAGCGAGGTGTGACAATGTCACCTTTGGATTAGGTTTAAGGGTGTGAGAAACCTGTACATGGGAAAAAATAAGAAATGTTTCAAGCTTATAGAAGATAAACTTTCATGATGAGTTGTTTTCTGATCGTTTTGGATCTTGCCCGACTATATTGATTTAGTGAGATCCTAACCTCCTCATGGATTCTTCTCCAATCTATAAATGGAGGCATATTCAAAAGGGAAAGGATAATAAGTAATAAGTCATGAGTAATAAAATAATGTTGAATTGAGAATAGATCTTGGTTTGTAATTGAGAGTTTTTGAACTTCATTTTGGTCCTAAGATATTTTCGGCTAAAGTGTTCAAGAGATGGTGATGGAATTAATGGAGGTCACTTGGATGATGGAACATTGAAGTACTGGAGGGAAATTTTCAACACCAAGGCTTGGTTGTAAACTGCTTCTTGATTTATTAATACAGTTATACATTTTCCTTTCCTAATAAAGGTTGTTAATGGTTTTTAATTTGTATTTATCCTTGGATATTTACATAGATTCATTGACACATATGTATGTTTTTTACTTTCACTCATTCTTGTTTATCCTTTTGCAGGTCTCTATTTCTAAAAAGCATTGGATCAAGTTTGGAGCTACAATGAACGATGACAAACTTCAGTTTAAAAGGTATGAGTTTCCATCCATTTGTATTTCTTTTGAATCTAAGGAAAGGAGTGTGTTCTGTCTTGGTTTTTTCTAGTTTCAGGTTCCCAAAATAGGGATATTTATTTATATCTGCATTTACGAATTTATCCACAACAAAAATTCATAATGAGGACATAAAAGAATCTCCCTATTTCGATACCACACAACCTAGACAACATATGATGGAATGGGAGAACCCATAGAACATATAGACATATGTGTAACCCAATGGAGATTGGTTCCACCAAAGGAATGGACACATCAATTTATTCATACATTATAAGGCATACTGAGGAATGGCCACATCACTTTATTGATATACCAAATTGGAACTATGTAGAGGAACTACAAACTGGGGAGATTTGCAGCAGAATTTTGTGATCACCTTTGGATTTGAACATGAGAATCTAGAAATAGATACAGCACTGAAGTAGATAAAAGAAAGACATTTGAAGAAATATAAGTTAAAATTGTAACATGTTATCAAAATTACAATAGATAGATAGTCAGACAATTTTAACATTTCTACCACATCAAAGACAATGACCCAGCAGAAGAAAACCCGTGTGATATTCAGATTGCAAAAGTTGAAGGGGAAAGAGAAGTAGAAGGTCCAAAGTTAGAGTAAGAATAATTTGTTTCGCCACTAAAGATAAATAAGGTAAATATTGTAATAGAAGAGAATCCAAATATTGTAAGTATTGGTGACTATTGGGATAACCAGAGAGTGGAAAAAATAATAGAGTTATTGTGTGAGTATAGTTACTTGCTTCCAACGACGTTTTCATAAATGAAAGGGGTAGGAGGAGAACTTGAAGAAATGAAGATCCCATTGAGACCAGATTCTATACCAATAATACAAAGACCATATAGATTTAATCCAATATATAAAGATAAAGTGAAGGTAGAGATTGATAAAATGTTAGAGGTTCAGATAATAGAACCTATTGAAGAATTTGAGTGGATTAGCCCTATGGTAGTTCAGGAGAAGAAGAAAGGGGGAATCATGATCTTTGTAGACTTAATGAATTTGAATGATTCATGTCTTCATGATCCCTTCCCTACTCCTTTTACAAATGAGGTATTGGAGAATGTAGGAGGACAAGACGCATACTCATTTATTGATGGATTTCCATGGTATAATCACATCAGAATAGCACCAGAGGATCATCATAAGACTAATTTTTCAATAGAATGGGGGACATATTAGGCCTGCTCCAATAGGCCCCCAACACTCACCTATGGCTCATCCCCAACCACTCAGGTAGTGTGTTCCTCCTAAATTGACTTCTCTACCTCCTCAAACTTGGCTAATATGTATTCAAATTTATAATTTACTTGTGTGCTCTTCCCTACAATAGTCTCCATAGTCTGTGAAGTGATAGGCTCTTTCAAAAATTATTCATTCTGCAATCCAACCTGTTCTACCTGAACCTTGGCTTCATCAATCTCGATCATCATTTTTTTCGTGCCCTCTTGCAGTGGCTCCAACTGTGCTTGCCTTTCCTATTTTTCTACTTGTATGTTCTTCAATTGTTCATGCAAGTTCTTCATTTCTTGCGCACTCCTCAATATGTCTAATATTATCGTCATCTTCTGGTTTTTATTTAGGTATTGTAGCACTATGTTTACACCTTCTTCTTTATTTTCTATCTCCTAGAGTTTTCCATCCTCCAACATATATGTTCATAAATTCGTGCTTCTATTGAACAACTCTATGATTTCTTGAGTGCTCAGTGCAATACTCTCCATATGAACTATAAATTCTTGTTCCCTTTGCATTCTAACTTTTTGTGGTGTAGTGGGAGCTAAGAGGTCCATCAAATATGCAATGTATATCATGTAATCCTCCATAGTATACACTATCTTTTAAATATTTTCATCTGTTGGTATGTCCCCTTCTTGCACACTGTTAGGAATTGTTTTAAACACTTCTTTCACCTGTTGTTCCATTTTCTTAGTGCGCCAATTTACTGTATATCTCTTGAAATGTACTTGACTAATTATCAAATCTAGTTTCCTTTTTACTTCGTTGGCCAATTATAGACTTGTCACATATGTGTGGGCCCTCGACTGTATTTCTCGCTCAACACTTATTTGTAGTTTGTGCAACGCCTTCATTGGAACCTTGGGCAGTTCCAAGTCTAGATGATTTATTTCCTTTAATGGATTTTGCATTGTCTCATCATACACCTGTAACATCTCCTTAGTGATATTTAAATATTCACTCCTCATGGCTATAATATGCATTGTCTCCTGCATTGGAACTGATATTTCCTACAAAGTGTGTTTTTGCACTTGTTCTTTCTCCTGCGTTGTAGTGATTTGTAATTGTTCTAGTGCCTCCTTTACTTCTGTCAACTTCTTGACTATCTCTTCCCTTTGCTTCTCTACATCATACCACACCTCTGTTACGTGGTCCTATATTCCAAATCATCCTCTATCAATGTGATCTTTGGAATGCCCTTATGCACCTTCATCTTCTTGCACTAGACTTTTAATTGTAGGATTGTTCTCTTCAATGGCATAGTTTATGTCTATGTTGTTGTCACTGGTATCTCTAAATCTGGGAGACTACCTCCTCTTGTTTCCTCTAGCATAGAAGTATTTATATATTTCTTTGCTCCTCCATTCGATTTTACTGCACACTCTTTTTCCTTAGTTGGAGCCTTTGGGATAATATATTTCTACTCTGGTTTCTTGATGGTTGAACTTCCACCCATTTCTTTGGCATGCTTAGCTTCCTTCCTTGTATTTTTTGTTGGACTTGTTGACTTCTTCGAGGTGCCAATCTTTTCTTTCTTCTTATATATTGGTACCTTATTTCGAATCCCTGGAGCATTCCATTCCTCAGGCTAGTCCTTCATGGCCCACTACAGTTCCTCTCATGTGACACAATACCTTAGTTGTAGCCACGCCTTCTTAGGATCCCTTATGGCCCGAATCAACATGTTGTGTCTGGAAGCCTTAAATTCTTTCATTCCTTGGTTCTCGCTCACCACTTTTGGTGGTATCCTTCATGTATTGGATATATTTTCTTGCATATCATCAAACAACATAGTAAAATTCATATAATTTTCCTTACCTATCTTCAGATATGAAGTATGCCAAAGTGTTGTATTTTTCACTGCACGACACTTCCCTATCCTCTAAAAATACATTGTATTTCAGTTCTCCCCAACCAACCAATGTTGTCAGTACAATAAACCATGAATAATGGAACTATGTTCCTAGATTGTGTGCATCCTTGCAGTCCTCCAAAACTAAAATGAGTAGATAAGGATCACAACTAAGTAGACTCCCCTTCGCGCATTGCAATGTTGTTGATATCACTCCTATAGGTTATTCTTCCATGCAACATTTACTGAATATTTTACATTCCATCAACTTTGCCACCAACATCATTGTTGGTTCATTGATCTAGTTAATGATAATTCCCCAAGACCCTCTCTCAGTGCCATATTTCTTCTTCATCTCCTGTACTAAAAATGTTTCCTTTGTCTTATCATCCAAATATTGTTCTTTTTCTTCTCCTTCTATCGATAAACCTTTAATATCTACAATTAAATATTCATCTATGGAGACATGTCTCTCCATCTATAAGATACCTCCATGTAATAGTGCCAAAAGTTGTTTGACACGGGAATTTACATATTTTCCCCTCCAAAAGTGGGAAGTCTTTAGGAGGCTAATAATCCGTGTGTTATAAATACATAAAATCCACTACTTTGGTTCCAAAATGGGATCCCTTAATGGACCCTCTCCTTTTTTTTCCATGTATACTTGCAAGGAAAAACCACAAAAATTTTCTGTGTCTTTCACATAATGATCATAATACTTTAGTTTGTTAATGGTCCCTAAAATATCACCAACTATTTTGACTCCATCTCATATCTTTGGCAGTGATAGTGTTAACTCTTTCTACTTGGCTGGCATTCTCAGGGAAACATGTTTTTCCCTAGTCCTCTTATATCCTTCTGACAGTCCTGCCACTTCTTCTTGGTTCTCTTCCTCATCTTCTTATGTGTCTAAATCTTGCTGACTTGAAATATATTCCACTTGCACTTCCTCTGAATGCTATGTTGGCTCTGCAACATGGTGTTGCACTTCTTCGGCCTATCCTCTAGGCTCATATGACTCTATTCATTCATCATCATCTTGATACATATGTTGTGGTAGTCCTAATCCAAGTTGTTGCATGGGATTTTACTCTATGATAGAGTTTTATGTTTGTCCCCATATATCGACCTACATATATTCTATTACTGGAAACTATTGTTCTTCTACAAGTGTGGGACTAATCGGCTCGATGAAAGCTGAAGGAATGGCATCCATGTCCATTACTCCCTTAGGATGAATGTTTACCATATCAGACATTGTATCCTGTGGTGACTTCATGGCGCTACGTTTTTTCCTTTTAGTTTGGTTGGGATATTCAAAATTTCGTGGCACCATTATATTAAATATGGATTGGGATTGTAATAAACCATGGCCGAGCCCCTGCTGAATTGTAAATATGTTCTGTAGGCTGGTGAGCCAAGTCATTATAAGCTAGGAGGTTTATGTGATGTTTAGGCTAGAGAGCCTAGATGCTAAATTCCAGTGAGGCTATTTTTATATATGTAAACAATAATATCATTAATATACTACATTGTTGCATGTAGGATGACCAGGATAAAAGAGAATGTGGGAATAAGCTCCATTAGGTAGGGAAAGGGAAGGGGCTAAAATACTAGGGAAAAGGGGTAAGCTTGAGGGCTTAACCCCAAGAGAATATTATATTATTATTTCCTAAATACTAAGGTGAGGATATTTTTTTTATCCTAAGTATCATGTAAGAGGGAATGAATCCCAAGTGGAGAGAAACGAGATACAAGAGAGCCATGTTTCAATCATGGAGCATGCAAATATAGGTGGGGGAAAATAGTATGTTTTGCATATTTTTCCCCATTCACCCATGCACAAATGCACAAATCCATCCCCTCAATCATTGACCTATGCAACATTCATGCACCTTTGGGGTGGGAAAGTGATGTGTGGAATGAGAGGATATAGGTTTTTAGTGTGAGTTGGCTCCTGGGATGGAATCCTTGATGTTGACTATGCAGCTTCAAGTCATCTCAGCCTAGCCTAGGAATCCCTTTACCCGAGTGCAGTTTAGTCCTAGATAAAGGGTGACCCACTGCTAAGAGTGATGAGTAGTGTGGTCTAAGGCTAAGAGGTGCACGGAAGGTATGCACGTAGTTGGTGGTCTTCCATAAAAAGATAAGTACCATTTATGTGTTCAATTTCATGTTGTGTATTTGTACATGTTTTATATTTAAGAGTTTATCCTCTATATGATGTATGTATAGACTTTACTTTTATTTTTGCATTTATCTATGTATTAGAAGAATGCAATTGTCTATTAATTTTTATTTGTATGGTGTTCCATATGAGTCTCTGAGTGGTATAGCCCAGTGGCCTACGAATGGGGTGTACTACCAAATCTGTATCAGAACTTAGCAATATTTTTTTATATGAGGTAGAATGGCCTAACCTGGGTGGTCGTGGATGTTACAAATTGGTATCAGAGCCCATGGTTTGAAAATTGAACCTATATGGGTCATGTATGAGTAAATTGAAGTTACAGAGTGTCAGAAGGGCACTAAGAGAACACTTGGGAGGTATTTGAAATATCATGAGGTGTGGAAGACAAGGAAGCCACAATAACCATGGTTATGGGACAAAAAACTAAATTGGGACCATGGGATATGCGGGGGGGAGGAAGACCCTTCCCAACCGTCAAATATGGAAAAGGTGCATGAAAGTTAACCTCCAAGTCCTTCGGATATCATGTATTTGGTGAATTTTACGTTTTTTTTAGCAGAAGCAGTCGAAGCTCAAAGATTCGAAGTCCTAGAGTGATTTTCAGCCATAGATCATCCAGGAGGAGGAGAACCATGGATTTTCACCGAGTAGTTTGGCGGTTCAGAGTTTGGGGATGTTGGTTGAATTGTAGATAGAATGTACTTCCTACCAAAGTCCTGAAGTCTGGAACTCATCCAGACTGTTCGATCAATAGGGAGATGTGTCCATAGATAAACCATGCAAAGTTCGACAGTTCAACGATACAAAGTTCGGGAGAAACTGGAGGTAATGTTAAGAAAATATCCAATGTTATGGAGCCTCAGAGTCTCAGAGTTCCTGGAAGTGATTATCTAGAAGTTGAGAGTTCAGAAGAAACATTGTGATGATCCAAGAAATCCACCGAAGCCAGGATCTACGTAGTGTCTAAGCACAAGGTATGACATGGCATGATGATGTAACTAAGGATGATGTGAACCTCCCCTAGTCGTGCGAAGTGTCAATCATAATTGTACCTTTGAGAGTCCCTTAGTACCAATTGGGACTTGACATGTGTCACCCATCGGTGGGGCCACGTGTCACTACATTAATTGTTTGACATCTGAGCTAAGGATATCGCCATATTTGTCAATTCGACATTTGGGTATTTTGAAGTGTTATAAGGTAAATACTTCCGAAGCCAGAATCCTCGAAGCGTTGGAGTCCCAAAACTCTGGAGTAGCACAATTCGCAAGTTTGGAATTTGGAAGAAATGGGGAGTAGGGTTGAGGAAATCTCTGAAGTCCCGAAGCTTGAGGAAGAGACTATTCGACAATTCAATGTTTAGAAGAAATGTTGTGTTGTAATGAAAAATCCTTTGAATCCTAAAGCTCCGGAGTGCCATAGTGACACGACGTGATGACATCACAAGGATTTACGTGAACCAGTTCACTAGTTCATAATTTAGGAGAATTTTTGAGTTTTGTTGTGATGTTATCTAAAGTGCCAAAGTTCCAAAATGCAGAAGGACCACTTGTTCAATACTTCACTAGGTCAGCCTTTAGAGGAATCACTAGATGTAGCAGTTAGAAATCATAGAGTGTTAAATTCATGGAGCTCCTATTGACCATAGATCTAAATAGAGAATGAGGACCGTCAATTAATGCATCCTTTGAGCTTTCAAAAATTCAACATTTGGGAGATTAGAGGTGTGCAAGTGAAAAGTTCATCTAAGCCTGAAATTATGAAGTCACATATTACGAAAGTGATGTGGCATGCTAATGTCACCTAGGGTGATGAGGACCATCATATGCATGCCATGTGTCCACCTGTTTTGAGTGTTTGATAGGTCATTTGTTCCAATGGGGTTCTAACATGCGTCAATAATTGATTGGGCCATGTGTCATCTCCGTATTACTAATACGTAGCCCCCTGGGTGCACCATACTGAGTGAGCCTATAAAGTTAGGGGGTTTGATATTCGGGGAAATTGAAGTATGATTTGTAAGAACATCCAAAGTGTGAATATCGAGAGAGACAGTCCATCGGTTCACCACTTTAACGTTCAGAGGAAATGATCTGAGCTGAAAGGAAAACCTCTGAAGCCTAAATTTCTAGAGCTATGAAGTCTCGAAGCTCCAGTTAATATCCTATCATTTAATGCCTGGTTATAGCCCAAGGTTAGATGGGTTTTTGTCTGAAAATAAAGGGGCTAAGGCATGGAAATGATTTATTGGAGGTAGAAAAGGGGCTTAGAAAGGGATCCCATGGGGTTTTGATTTGATCAAACCTACACCTAAAAATTAATAAGGCCTGTGAACCTTATGATAGGATCCATAAAGGGTCCAAGAATCAATTTTGATATGAGAAAGGAGAACAATTATACAAATATTACATGACAGAAAGGACAATTTTCAATTGTCCATAACTTTCTGTTGAAGATTCAAAATTGAGCAAGAAAGGAGTCATTGGAAAGGTCCGGGACAACATAAAAAATTTGTTCACCACAAAAAGGGGACTAGTCAGATAAATAATCATAAAATCAAAGGAAATAAGTATGATAGGTTATTAAACCAAAATGGTTCATGTTTTTATAAAATTGTTGAATCAATTATCCTAACAAGGTTCTGCTGGTTGCACATTTTGTAGAATTAACAACAACTTGATCATATCAGAATCAATGCAGAGTACATAGAGATGGAGGATACACAGGGGGATTACAACTAGTAACATGAGATCAGAGGAATGGATGTCCATTTTGGTATGGAAGGAACAAAATCCAATGAGCATGGATACGGAAAAGATGAAAACATGAATATTGTGGAGATCACTAGAAATTTGTAGAAAGATGTCCAAAGTCACAAGACTGATAATGAGAGGCTTACGAAAGATAAAGAGCAACAAGAATACTTCAATATGAAGTTAATGTAGAGCCTGGATAAAATTGAAAATAAATTGGATAAGGAGAGTGGCTCCAACAAATCAGGAAGCCACAGGTCCCCCGATGAGAAAATAAGATCAAGGAGTGGTAGTAGATATCACCATCACTCCCAAGGACATTCCAATAGGAGAGAACACAACAAATGAAGTCCATCTCTTATCAGAAAGAATCATAAGATGTTTGGGATGGATGAATTGAGAGGATAAATGAATAAGATCAAACCTCCTACTTTTTATGGTGAACACAAGAAGGATGGATATGCTGAGACATGGTTTTTAGGCATGAGGAAGTACTTCGAATTGCATAATTATTATTCTCATGCATAATGAAGAATTTTATCTACCAATTTAAAGGAAAGGCATCCATGTGGTGGGACCATCTTGTGCAAGTGCAACACATCAAAGAGAATAATGGTACATGGAGGGAATTCAATAAGCATTTTAAGAAGAAATACTTAACAAAGAGGTATTTTTACAAAAAGACGAAAGAGTTGTTTGGAATCAAACTAGGAAGCATGACCATTGATGAGTATGAAATGATATTTTTAGAACTGTTGAAGTATGTCTCCTTCATCAAAGATGAGACAGTTAATATCCATATATATATGAGTGGGCTTCCATCTTTCATCAGTGATTAAATTCAATATGATGATCCTAAAAATTTGGAGGAAACCGTAATAAGAGCCAAGTGCTTATATGATCAACATAAGGGAAATCCTACTTTCCAAATATATTGGGAAGACAAGAAAAATTTCAAGATGGAACAAAGTAAGAAAGGGAAGAATCCACCATTCTTTAGAAACAATTCTCAGGGAGAACAAACCCCTAGAGTGCCCAGAATGATTGACACGGGTGGAAAAAATACAAGGAAGACACACATGCAATGTTGGGGTTGTAAAGGAGACCATTTGTATAGAGAATGTTCTCACAAAAAAGATAAAGTGAGAGTTTTCCATGATGTACAAAAATCTGAAACATTAGAGGACATGGGAAGAAGTGTTCCAAGGATATATGCATCCCTAGACAACAAGCAAGCATAATCTCAATCACACATGGTTGAAGTAGAAGGTATGATCAATAAGCATACCTTTACTATTTTACTAGATTTAGGATCCAGTCATAGTTATATAGATCCTAAGGTAGTGGAAATATTGCAATTTCCAAAAATAAAGCATGGGAAATCTTAGTTGGTGCAACTAGCTACATGATCCAAGAGAAAGTTTTTTGATTTGGTTAAGTCATCTCCAGTGGACATGAATGGGCTAAGTACCAAGGCATATTTGAATATCCTTCCATTGGGTTCATATGAATGTCTAATTGGTATGGATTGCTTGGAAAAATAGCATGATGTCTTAGACTTCCATAAAAAGTAATTTACTTTCCTGAATGAGGAAGGGAACTCAAGAACATTCCAAGGAATTCCAAGGGCAGGTATTGTCCAAGAGATCTCAACAATGTAATTGAAGAAGTGTTACAGGAAGGGCTTACAAATATTTGCAGCTCATAATGGAGAAATCACCAAAGGATAAGGTGCCAAATCATGAGGATCATTTAGTCCTAAAATATTTTGAGGATGTGTTCAAGGATATACAACGACTACCCCAAAAGAGAGATATCAATTTCTCTATAAACTTAATGCCTAGAAAAACTCCAGTATCGAAGACTCATTACAGGATGAGTACTCCAGAGTTGAAGGAACTGCAAATATAACTTGAAGAAATTATGAAGAAGGGGTATATATGCCCAAGTGTGTCACCTTGGGGTGCCCCAACTTTATTTGTGAAGAAGAATGATGAGACATTGAGATTATGCATTGACTTCAGATAATTGAGCAAGGTAACTGTAAAGAACAAGTATCCTTTTCCAAGGATCAATGATCTCTTTGATCAATTGAAGAATGAACAAATATTGTAAAATATTGATCTCATATATGGTTAGCATCAAGTGAGAATTAAAGATGAAAATATTAGCAATACTTCCTTCAGAAAAAGGTGTGGTCATTGTGAATTCAGAGTGGTGCCATTTGGGTTATCAAATGCACCATCTATTTTTATGTGTTTAATGAATTGTGTTTTCAGAGAGTACTTGGACAAGTTTATCATTGTATTTTTGGATGACATCCTTATATATTCCAAGTCATAATAGGAACATGAGAATCACTTAAGGATGGTTTTACACGTGTTAAGAGACCACCAATTGTATGCCAAATTGAGCAAGTTCTCATTTTATCAGAACCAAATTCAATATTTGGGGCATATCATATCCGAAGAATGGATAGCAATGGACCCTAAAAATATTGAATCTATTATAGGGTGGAAAACGCCTAAGAATGTGACAAAATTCAGATCCTTCATGGGTCTAACTGGCTACTACAAAATATTCATTGTAGGGTTTTCAAGGATTTCTCACCCTATCATTTCCTTTCAAAGGAAGGGGGTGAAGTTTCAATGGACAACAGAGTGTGAAAAGAGCTTCTCGAATTTGAAGGGTTTTTAACTAGTGCTCAAATTATAAGGATTGTTGATTTGAATAAAGATTTCATGGTATGCATAGATGCATGCAAATAAGGATTTGGTGGATTCCTTAGTTAGAAGGGGTATGCCATATGTTACGAATCAAGAAAGTTGAAGGATCATGAAAGACATTATGCCACTCATGATTTGGAATTGGAAGTCATAGTGCATGCCTTGAATAAGTGGAGATACTACCTCATGACAAAAAGGTTTGAGCTGAGAACAGACCATAATGGTTTGAAATATTTATTTGATAAGCCAACTTTAAGTGCTAGGTAGAGTATATGGTTGGAATTTCTCAGTGAGTATGACTTTTATATAAATCATATCGAGGGGAAAGAGAACAAGGTGGTTGATGCACTCATCAGGAGTGTTCATGAGTTGCATGCTACAACCATAAACATTTATCAATCTGATTTGAAGGACATAGTCTTGGAAGCTGCAAAATTAGATTTCCAATACAAGGAATGTAACAAAATTACAACAAGAAAATTTGCAGTAGAAGGTTGAAGATTAGAAGTTGGGGATTGATGAAATTATCATGTACAAAAACATAATTTATGTACCCCATTCCCAATATTTGAGAATACTAATTTTGAAACATATGAATAAAGTACCTTATGTTGGACACTGGGGATATCAAAAAGGAATTGCAGCAGTCAAGAGCCAATATTATTGGCTAGGCATGATGAAAGAAATTTATGATTACATTGTCAATTGTTTGGAGTGTCAAAAGGTCAAGGCTGAGCATAGACACCTAGTTGGGTTGTTTCATCCATTACCTATCCCTCAGTGGAAATGGAAAGTGGTGAAAATGGACTTCATCACCAAACTTCCCAGGATAAGAAAGAAACATTATTCGATCATGATGGTGGTGGAAAATCTTACCAAATCTTCCCATTTCATTCCAGTGAAGCTTACTCACAAGGAAACCAATGTTGTTGATATTTATATGAGGGAATTAGCTCGATTGCATGATATTCCCAAGAAAATTGTGTTTGAGAGAGACCTAAAGTTTACCTCAAAGTTATAGAAAGGATTGTTTAAAGGATTTGGAACAAATCTGAGTTTTAGCACACCTTATCATCTAGAATATGATGGGAAAAAAAATAGGGTGAACCAAGTGATTGTGGATATGTTGAGGATGTATGTGATGGATATGCCATCAAATTGGGAACACTATCTACACTTGGTAGAGTTTGCTTACAAAAATGGGTACCAGACATCTCTAAAGGGATTTGAGGCACTTTATGGTAGAAAGTGAAACACGCCATTAAGCTTAGACAACCCAATAGATAGAGAAGTAGTTGGGCCAGAGTTTCTCAAGGAAATGGAAGAGAAGATGTAAAAAATAAGGAAGAATTTAAAGACTGCTCAAGACAGGAAGAAAAGTTATGTTGATAAGGGAAGAATTCAGAGGGAATTCTACGTGGTTGATCATGTATACTTGAAAATGAGGGCCACAAGAGATTCCCTGAAGTTGGGAAACTATTCAAAGTTGGAAAATCACTATTGTGGGTCATTTGAAATCCTAGAGAGGATTGGGCTTGTAGCTTATATGTTTTCTCTACCTGCATCTATGACTATTCATAACGTATCTAATGTATCATTTATCAAAAATCATATACCCGATGATAATCATGTTATTGATTGGAATATGAGTCAGGTGGAGAAAGAAGGCACTTTTCAAGTGCATTCGGTGTGCATACTGGACCAAAAGATCAAGGAGCTCCGGAATTGAGCAATAGATCTTGTAAAGGTCCAATGAACCTAGTACGGCCTGGAGGATGCAACTTGGGAGAATGAAGATTCCATGCGGGCAGAATAACCACATATTTTTGAAGATTTATGAAAATTATTGATGTAATATATAAATAAGATGCACTAAGGAAAGTGAATAAATAAGGGGAGAAGATTATAATACCCTAAGGCCAACTCCTTGCGGAATTGTAAACATGTTTTGTAAGCTGGTGATCCAAGTGCTTATAAACGAGGAGTCTTATGTGATGTTTAGGCTAGGGATCCTATATGCTAAAGGCCAATGAGGCTATATCCTAAAGCCTAATGAGACTATATCCTAAAGGCTAGTGAGCCTATTTTTTTATATGTAAACACTCATATCATTAATATAATACATTGTTGTGTGTAGAACGACCATGATAAAATAGAATGGGAGACTAAGTTCCACTAGGTAGGGAAAGGGAAGGGACTAAGAGACTAGGGAAAAAGGGATACGCTTGATGACTTAACCCCAAGAGAATTTTATATTATTATTTCCTAAAGACTAAGGTGAGGATAATTGTTTTATCGTAAGTATCATGGAAGAGCGAATGAATCACAAGTGGAGAGAAACGAGACCCAAGAGAGCCATGTATCAATCATGGCACATGAAAATATAGGTGGGGGAAAATAAACTATTTTGCATCTTTTTCCCCATTCACTCATGCACAAACGAATGGAGCCATCCCCTCCATCATTGACCTCTGAATAATTCACGCACCTCTTGAACCTGCAACATTTTTGGAGCTATCTCATACTTTTCCTGTGAAGAACAATGGACTTGTACTTCTCTTGCGCTATTACTATGCCTTAATGGACTTTTGTTGTTGCCAATGTAGTTCCTTGACTGAGTGTGTCTTGCTTCCATCATATGTTCTATACTTGATATTTCATGTTTCCATCACCCTTAATCGATTGACCTAGGAGTGTACTGAAGAAGCAAGTTGTCAAGTCTATAAGCAACTCTCTCCAGGTGAGAGAGTTTGTTGGGGAAGTGATTTTCCCAGAGGGAGCTCAATGACAGCTATAGTGCTCTGAGAATTCTTGTACGTCCTATTCTTGAAGCCTTGGAAGGGAAGTGGGGCAGTTGAAGGACTTTTGAGTAGAGAAGAGGCACACTTCCTAGGGTGGGACAAACATGTGGGGAATGAGAAGTTGTAGGCTATTAGTGAGAGTTGGCTCCTGGGATAGAATCCTTCCTATTGATTATGCAACTTCCATTAGTCTCAACTTATCCCAGGAACCGCTTTACACAGGTGGAGTTTAGTGTCATCTCGGGGGTGACTCACTGTTGAGAGTGATGAGAAGTGTGGTCTAAGGCCCAGAGGTTCATGGAAGGTCTGGACACAGTTGGTGGTCTTTCATAAAAAAATAAGTACCAATTATGTATTCAATTTCATCTTGTGTATTTGTACATGTTTCATATTTATAAGTTTAGCATGTATATGTTGTATGTATAGAATTTAATGTTATTTCAGAGCAGGTGGCCGATGATGTTATAGGAATGCTCTTAATATTATCTGAAACACCTCGAAATAACCTTCTCATTATGATTTTTCCCTTTTTAGCTCCCATTTTCACCAAGTCACAGTGATTCTTCCTGTTCACATTTTCCACTTTTATATGTCGTGCCATAAATTCTCTCTCGAGTTATGCTTTTCCTGCCACCTCATATTTCCTTTTTTTAGATACTCTCAGTATCGACGCACATAATTTTTTGTCTAGTCACATTTCTATGGCACACAGTGTCTTCATATTCTTTCATTTCATTTACCATCTTCTCCATTCTACATCATCTTACAACATGCAAAACACTTGTCCATCTCCTTCATATTTTTTTGTTTTTGTTTTTCCAATTTTCTTTTCTCTTTCTTTCTCTATTTTTCTATTTCTACTATATACATTATGTGAAATTTATTTTCCTACGATGCAACTATTAAGGGTTGGTGGTTCGACTATCCCTATACAGTTTCAGTCAACTACGATTCGCCTATCATTGCATTTCTTTTCCTGTTTAATCTTGGAGCTGCATAAGGCCTCCATCTTTGATAGAATTTATCTCATATGGCTCTAACTAATGCATCCTGAATTTCCCTGGGTGTTGTAAGTATTTATTATCATAGAGGAGAACCATATATCCTTTCTTAAATTTATTCTTCTTTATGTATCTATCATGCCAAGATTTATCTTTTTGTTTATGTACTTTCATAATGGAAACCAGTCATAATGCTTTATTCTTATAATTCCATGAGTTGAGACAACCTTTCTTGGGTTACACCTCTTTCTATCATGTTTGTAATGGCTGCAATGCACATACTAGGTATCAAATACTATAAAGGCACTACTAATTTCTAACTATACACCAATATGAAAGGGGTATGTCCTATGATTTTTTTGCATTTAGTTTTATAATCCCATAATATTTCCAGTATCTTAAAATCCCAATCATCCCTATTCACATTGAAAATATTAGTTAAGTCATTCTCCAAAATCTTATTAAATGCTTCCACTATTCCATTAGCTTGAGGATAGTATGGTGTGCTCTTCTCATGGTGTATCTCAAATACTTCAGGAATTACCTAGATGGTACTATTGATAAAATGAGTTTCATGATCACTCATCAAAATCCTAGGGCATCGAAATATTGTAATTCCATGTTCAAATAGGAAGTGTGCTGCAATCGTTTACTACTACTGCTTCAACCCATTTGGTGAAATATTTTGTTATTGTAATGATATACCTTTCTCTTGATATTTTAGTTGGTGGATTAATTGTACCTACAAAGTCAATTTCTCATTTTTGAAACACTTTAATAGTTACCTGAGGCTTTAATGGTATCTCATCCCTCTTGTATGACTTCCCTATCCTCTGAAAGACATCAAAAGACTCACAATACTCCTTTTCATCCTTAGAAACTATTGGCCACCATAATCCTGTGCGTAGTATCTTCTACGTAGTGGCTTTACCTACATAATGTCCTCATGTTATCCCTTCATGCGCTTCTGCTAAAATGATAGGACGTTTATGTTCCATGCCACATCTCCTTAAAATATTATGTTCTCCTAGTTTATACAAGTGTTCTACAATAAGTTGGTAATATACAACTCTAAACACCAAATTTATCTTTTGTGCAGTGAGATATTCCTTTGCAGAAAATCCTATACTTGAAAATTCAATGATATCATAAAAGTACTCATCGACAATTTGCACCTAAAATAGTTTTGCATCAACAAAATTGTCCTCCAAGTTTCTTGGTTCCTCTGCATTGGTTATCCAGGAAAGATGATCAGGCCCTGCATTCAATCTTCCATGTTTAAAAACTAATTCAAAATCAAACTCTTGGAATAACAACAATCATCTACATATTCTACCCCCAATATTGGCTCATTGACCATGTATTTAAGAGAAGAGTGGTTTGTGAACATCTTAAAATGTGGTCCTAACAAATAATGTTTGAACTTATGCAATGCATACACCATATCCAAACCTTATTTTTCTATTGTAATATAATTCTATTATGACTTGTAAATCCTATTAGGTGATCTATGTCACCTTCTCCTGGTTGTGTTAATGCTTCTCCAAGTGTTATGGAAGATGCATCCACATGAACATGGAACTCCGTTCACCAATATGGAAACACCAGAATTGGTGATGTCACCATTTTCTCCTTCAATATGTCCACAATCTATTGGCACTCATCATTCTATGTCACCTTCTCCTGGTTGTGTTAATGCTTCTCCAAGTGTTATGGAAGATGCATCCACATGAACATGGAACTCCTTTCACCAATATGGAAACACCAGAATTGGTGATGTCACCATTGTCTCCTTCAATATGTCCACAATCTATTGGCAGTCATCATTCCATTGAAATTTAATATCCTTCTTTAAATACTTCACCATGGGTGCAATAATATTTTCATAGCTCTTTATAAATTTGTATACTATCATGTATGACCAACTGTAACTCTCAATTTTCACATTGAATTAGGTGGTGGTAAAATAACAATAACAACAACCTTGGCAGGATCAACCAACAAACCATGCTTACACAACAAATACCCTAGTAAAATCCCAAATGGTGTGTTGAACATGCATTCCTTAATGTTCAAACAGGGATGCTATTTCCCTGTTATTTCAGAGAATCCCTTTTATAGCATGGCTCGACCTGGGTGGGTGGGGATGTTACAAGGATGCTCTGAATATTCTCTGAGTCACCTTGAAATAACCTTTTCATTCTAATTTTTCGCCTTTTAGCTCCCATTTTCACCAAGACACAATGATTCTTCCGGTTCACGTTTTCCACTGTTATATGTCTTGCCATAAATTCTCTATCATGTTGTACTTTTCCTACCACCTCCTTTTTCCTTTTTTCAGCTACTCTTTGTATCGACGCACGTATTTTTTTGTCTGGTCACCTTTCTATGATGCACAGTTTATTCTTGTTCTTTCATTTCAATTACCATCTTCTTCGTGATACATCACCTTACAACATGCAAAACACTTGTCCATCTGCTTCATATTTTTTTGTTTTTGTTTTTCCAATTTTGTTTTTTCTTTCTTTCTTTCATTTTCTATTTCTACTATATACATTATGTGCAATTTATTTTCCTATGATGCAACTATTAAGGGTTGTTGGTTCGATTATCCCTATAAAGTTTCAGTCAACTACCATCCACCAATAGTTGCACTTATTTTCCTGTTTAATATTGGAGTTGCACAAGGCCTCCATATTTGATAGAATTTATCTCATATGGGTCTAGCTAATGCATATTGAATTTCCCTGGGTGTTGTAAGTATTTATTGTCACAGAGAAGAACTAGATATCATTCCTTAAATTTATTCTTCTTTTTGTATCTATCATGCCAAGATTTGTCTTTTTATTTATGTACTTTCCTAATGCAAACCCGTCCTAATCCTTTATTCTTCTAATTCCATGAGTTGAGCCAACCTTTCTTGGGTTGCACCTCTTTCTATGATGTTTGTAATGGATTCAATGCACAAACTAGGTATCAAATACTACATAGGGACTACTACTTTCTAACCATACACCAATATGAAAGGTGTATGTCCTATGAGTTTCTTGCATTTAGTTCTATAATTCCATAATATTTTTAGTATCTTCAAATCCCAATCATCCCTATTCACATTGAAAATATTAGTTAAGTCATTCTCCAAATTCTTATTAAATGCTTCCATTATTCCATTAGCTTGAGGATAGTATGGTGTGCTCTTCTCATGGTGTATCTCAAATTCTTCAGGAATTACCTAGATGGTACTATTGATAAAATGAGTTCCATGATCAGTCATCAAAATCCTAGGGAATCCTAGGGAATCCAAATCTTGTAATTACATGTTCAAATAGGAAGTGCGCTACAATCTGTTATTGCTACTTCTTCAACCCATGATCTGGTGAAATATTTTTTTGTTGTAATGATATACCTTTCTCCTGATATTCTAGTTGGTGGATTAATTGTACCTACAAAGTCAATTTCTCATTTTTGAAACACTTTAATAGTTACCAGAGGCTTTAATGGTATCTCATCATTCCTGGATGTCTTCCGTACCCTTTAACAAACATCACAAGCCTCACAATACTCCTTTTGATCTTTAGAAACTATTGGCCAACATAATCCTGCATGTAGTATCTTCTATACAGTGGCTTTACCTACATAATGTCTTCATGTTATCCATTCATGTGCTTCTGCTAAAATGATAGGATGTTCATGCTCCATGACACATCTCCTTAAGATATTATGCTCTCCTAGTTTATACAAATGTCCTACAATAAGTTGGTAATCTACAAATCTAACCACCAAATTTGTCTTTTGTGAAGTGATATATTCCTTTGGAGAAAATCCTATACTTAAAAAGTCAATGATATCATAAAAATATTGATTGACAATCTGCACTAAAAATAGTGCTACATCAAGAAAATTGTCCTCCAAGTTGCTTGGCTCCTCTACATTGGTTATCCTTGAAATATGATCAAGCCTTTCATTCAATCTCCCATGTTTCACAACTACTTAAAAATCAAACTCTTGGAATAACAACAGTCATCTACATATTCTACCCCCAATATTGGTTTGTTGACTAGGTAGTTAAGAGCAGAGTGATTTGTGAACATCTTAAAATGTTGGCCTAACAAATAATGTTTGAACTCATGCAATGCATACACCATATACAAACCTTATTTTTCTATTGTATTATAATTCTATTATGACTTGCAAATGCTATTGGGTGATCTATGTCACCTTCTTCTGGTTGTGCTAATATTGCTCCAAGTGCTATGGAAGATGCATCCACATGAACATGGAACTCCTTTGACCAATCTGGAAACAACATAATTGGTGATGTCACCATTTTCTCCTTCAATATGTCCACAATCTATTGGAACTCATCATTCCATTGAAAATTAATATCCTTCTTTAAATACTTCACCATGGGCGTAGTAATATTTTCATAGCTCTTTATAAATTTGTATAGTATCATGTCTGACCAACTGTAACTCTCAATTTGAGCATTGCCTTAGGTGGTGGTAAATTAACAATAACAACAACCTTGGTAGGATCAACCAACAGACCATGCTTACACAACACATGCCCTAGTAAAATTCCAAATGGTGTGTTGAATATGCATTTCTTAATGTTCAAATAGGGATGCTATATCCCTGTTATTTCAGAGCATCCATATTATAGCATGGCCCGACTTGGGTGGCCGGGGATATTACAGGGATGCTTTGAATATTATTTGAATCACCTCGAAATAACTTTCTCATTCTGAGTTTTCACCTTTAAGCTCCCATTTTCACCAAGTCACAATGATTCTTCCTGTTCATGTTTTCCACTTTTATACGCCGTGCCATAAATTCTCTCTCGGGTTCTGTTTTTCCAACCACCTCATTTTTCCCTTTTTTAGATACTCTCTGTATCGACGCACATATTTTTTTGTCTAGTCACATTTCTATGGTGCACAGTGTATTCGTGTTCTTTCATTTCAATTACCATCTTCTCCATTCTACATCATCTTACAACATGCAAAACACTTGTCCATCTACTTCATATTTTTTTGTTTTTGTTTTTCCAATTTTATTTTCTCTTTCTTTATTTATTTTTCTATTTCTACTATATACATTATGTGAAATTTATTTTCCTACGATGCAACTATTAAGGGTTGGTGGTTCGACTATCCCTATACAGTTTCAGTCAACTACGATTCGCCTATCCTTGCATTTATTTTCCTGTTTAATCTTGGAGATGAACAAGGACTCCATCTTTGATAGAATTTATCTCATATGGCTCTAACTAATGCATCCTAAATTTCCCTGGGTGTTGTAAGTATTTATTATCATAGAGGAGAACCATATATCCTTTCTTAAATTTATTCTTCTTTATGTATCTATCATGCCAAGATTTATCTTTTTGTTTATGTACTTTCGTAATGGAAACTAGTCATAATCGTTTATTCTTATAATTCCATGAGTTGAGAAAACCTTTCTTGGGTTACCCCTATTTCTATCATGTTTGTAATGGCTGCAATGCACAGACTAGGTATCAAATACTATAAAGGTACTACTAATTTCTAACTATACACCAATATGAAAGGTGTAGGTCCTATGACTTTCTTGCATTTAGTTCTATAATCCCATAATATTGCCAGTATCTTAAAATCCCAATCATCCCTATTCACATTTAAAATATTAGTTAAGTCATTCTCCAAAATCTTATTAAATGCTTCCACTATTCCATTAGCTTGAGGATAGTATGGTGTGCTCTTCTCATGGTGTATCTCAAATTCTTCAGAAATTACCTAGATGGTACTATTGATAAAATGAGTTCCGTGATCACTCATCAAAATCCTAGGGCATCCAAATATTGTAATTCCATGTTCAAATACGAAGTGTGCTACAATCTTTTACTACTACTGCATCAACCCATCTGGTGAAATATTTTGGCATTGTAATGATATGCCTTTCTCCTGATACTCTAGTTGGTTGATTAATTGTACCTACAAAGTCAATTTCTCATTTTTGAAACACGTTAATAGTTATTTGAGGCTTTAATGGTATCTCATCCCTCCTGGATAGCTTCCCTACCCTCTGACAGACATCACAAGCCTCATAGTACTCCTTTTCATCGTTAGAAACTATTGACCACCATAATCATGTGCATAGTATCTTCTACGCAATGGCTTTACCTACATAATGTCCTCATGTTATCCCTTCATGTGCTTTTGTTAAAATGATAAGACGTTCATGCTCCATGCCACATGTCCTTAAAATATTATGTTTTCCTAGTTTATACAAATGTCCTACAACAAGTTGGTAATCTACAACTCTAACCACCAAGTTTTTCTTTTGTGCAGTGATATATTCCATTGGAGAAAATCCTATGCTCAAAATTTCAATGATATCATAAAAATACCCATCAACAATCTGCACTGAAAAAATTTCTGCGTCAAGAAAATTGTCCTCCAAGTTGCTTGGTTCCTCTGCATTGGTTATCCTATAAAGATGATCAGGCCCTGCATTCAATCTTCCATGTTTCACAACTACTTCAAAATCAAACTTTTTTAATAACAACAATCGTCTACATATTCTACCCTCAATATTGGCTCATTTACGAGGTATTTAAGAGCTGAGTGATTTGTGAACATCTTAAAATGTTTTCCTAAGAAATATTGTTTGAACTTATGCAATGCATACACCATATACAAACCTTCCTTTTCTGTTGTATTATAATTCTGTTATGACTTGAAAATGCTATTGGGTGATCTATGTCACCTTCTCCTGGTTTTGCTGATACTGCTCCAAGTGTTATTGACGTTGCATCAACATGAACATGGAACTCCTTTGACCAATCTGGAAACAACAGAATTGGTGATGTCACCACTTTCTCCTTCAATATGTCCACAATCTATTGGCACTCATCATTCCATTGAAACTTAATATTCTTCTTTAAATACTTCTCCACGTGCGTAGTAATATGTGCATAGCTCTTTATAAATTTGTATAGTATCTTGTATGACCAACTGTAACTCTCAATTTGCGCACTGAATTAGGTGGTGGTAAATTAACAATAACAACAACCTTGGCAGGATCAACCAACAGACCATGCTTACATAATAAATGCCCCAGTAAAATTCAAAATGGTGTGTTGAATATGGATTTCTTAATGTTCAAACAAGGATGTTATATCTTTGTTATTTCAGAGCATCCCTATTATAGCATGGCCCAGCCTGGGTGGTCGGGGATGTTACAGGGATGCTCTAAATATTCTCTGAATCACCTCAAAATAACCTTCTCATTATGATTTTTTGCCACTTAGATCCCATTTTCAACAAGTCACAATGATTCTTCTTGTTCACGTTTTCCACTTTTATACATCGTGCCATAAATTCTCTGTCGCATTGTACTTTTTCCACCACCTCCTTTTTCCTTTTTTCAGCTAATCTGTGTATTGATGCACATATTTTTTTGTCTAGTCACATTTCTCTGGTGCACAGTGCATTCTTGTTCTTTCATTTTAATTACCATCTTATCCAGTTACATCATATTACAACATGCAAAACACTTTTCCATCTACTTCATATTTTTTTGTTTTTGTTTTTCCAATTTTCTTTTCTCTTTCTTTCTTTATTTTTCTATTTATGCTATATACACTATGTACAATTTATTTTCCTACGATGGAACTATTAAGGGTTGTTGGTTCGATTATCCCTATACAGTTTCAGTCAACTACCATTCACCAATCCTTGCATTTCTTTTCATGTTTAATCTTGGAGTTGCACAAGGCCTTCATATTTGATAGACTTTATCTTATATGGTTCTAGCTAATGAATCCCGAATTTCTCTGGTTGTTGTAAGTATTTACTATCATAGAGCCATATATCCTTCCTTAGATTTCTTTTTCTTTATGTATCTATCATGCCAATATTTATCCTTTTCTTTATGTACTTTCCTAATGGAAACCAATCTTAATCCTTTATTCTTCTAATTCCATGAGTTGAGCCAACCTTTCTTGGGTTGCACCTCTTTGTATCATGTTTCTAATGGTTGCAATGCAAAGACTAGGTGTCAAATACTCCAAAGGGACTACTACTTTCTAACCATACACCAATATGAAAGGTGTATGTCCTATGAGTTTCTTGCATTTAGTTCTATAATCCCATAATATGGCTAGTATCTTCAAATCGCAATCATCTCTAATCACATTGAAATTATTAGTTAAGTCATTCTCCAAAATCTTCTTAAATACTTCCACTATTCCATTAGCTTGAGGATAGTATGGTGTGCTCTTCTCATGGTGTATCTCAAATTCTTCAGAAATTACCTAGAGGGTACTATTGATAAAATGAGTTCCCTGATCACTTATAAAAATCCCAAGGAATCCAAATCTTGTAATCAAATATTCAAATAGGAAGTGCGCTGCAATATTTTAATGCTACTGCTTCAACCCATCTGGTGAAATATTTTGTCGTTGTAATGATATACCTTTCTCCTGATATTCTATTTGGTGGATTAATTGTACCTACAAAGTTAATTTCTCATTTTTGAAACATTTTAATAGTACCTGAGGCTTTAATGGTATCCCATCCCTCCTCGATAGCTTCCCTACCCTCTGACAGACATCACAAGCCTCACAATACTTCTTTTCATCCTTAGAAACTATTGGCCACGACAATCTTGCACATAGTATATTCTACGCAGTGGATTTACCTACATAATGTCCTCATGTTATCCCTTCATGTGCTTCTGCTAAAACGATAGGATGTTCATGCTCCATGCCACATCTCCTTAAAATATTATGTTCTCCTAGTTTATACAAATGTCCTACAATAAGTTGTTAATCTACAACTCTAACCACCAAATTTGTCTTTTGTGTAGTGATATATTCCTTTGGAGAAAATCCTATACTCAAAAATTCAATGATAATGTAAAAATACTCATCGACAATCTGCACTAAAAACAATTATTCATCAAGAAAATTATCCTACAAGATTCTTGGTTCCTCTGCATTGGTTATCCTAGAAATATGATTAGGCCCTACATTCAATATTCCATGTTTCACAACTACTTCAAAATCAAACTCTTGGAATAACAACAATCATATACACATTCTACCCCCAATATTGGATCATTGAGCAGGTATTTAAGAGAAGAGTGATTTGTAAACATCTTAAAATGTTGGCCTAACAAATAATGTTTGAACTTATGCAATGCATACACCATATCCAAACCTTCTTTTTATGTTGTATTATAATTCTGTTATGACTTGCAAATGCTATTGGGTGATCTATGTCACCTTCTCCTGGTTGTGTTAATACTACTCCAAGTGTTATTGAAGATGCATCCACATGAACATGGAATTCCTTTGATCAATCTAGAAACACCAGAATTGGTGATGTCACCATGTTCTCCTTCAATATGTCCATAATCTATTGGCACTCATCATTCCATTGAAACTTAATATCCTTCTTTAAATACTTCTCCATGGGCACATTAATATGTGCATAGCTCTTTATAATTTTGTATAATGTTATGTATGACCAATTGTAACTCTCAATTTGCGCATTGACTTAGGTGGTGGTAAATTAACAATAACAACAACCTTGGCAGGATCAACCAATAGACCATGCTTACACAACACATTCCCTAGTAAAATTTCAAATGGTGTGGTGAATATTCATTTCTTAATGTTCAAAGATATTTAAAACTATCTACACTTATCTAACATTAGTCTCAAAATTTCAACATGATCTTTCAATAAACTAAATATTGTTCAATCATCGAGATAAACCTAAAAATACTTATGTATAAAATCTTTAAATGTACTAATATGTTCCCCATTCTATGGAAAATGTAATTATGATGATCCTCTAGTGCTATTCTAATCCGATGATACCCTGAAAATACATCAATAAATGAGTATGCTTCTTGTCCTCCTACATTCTCGAATACCTCATTTGTAAAAGGAGTAGGGAAGTGATCATGAACAAAAACATCATTCAACTTCCTTAAGTCTAGAAATCTCATTATTTCCCCTTTTTTCTTCTCCTAAGAAAACATAGGGATAATCCATTCAAATTTTTCAGCAGGTTCTATTATCCCAACCTCTGACATTTTATCAATCTATGTATTCACTTTCTATTTATATATTGGATTCAATCTATATGGTAATTGAATTATTGGTATAGCATATGGTCTCAATGGGATATTCATTTCTTCAATTCTCCTACTACCCCTTTCATTTATGAAAACGTCACTGGAAACAAGTCACTATCCTCGCGTAGTAACTCTGTTATTTTTTCACTATCTGGTTATCCCAATAGCCACCAATACTTGCAATATTTGGATTCTCTTCTATTCCAATATTTACCTTATTTATCTTCAATGTTCAAGCAAATTATTCTAACTCTAATTTTGGACCTTATACTTATGTTTCCCCTTCAACTTCTGTAATTTGAATATCCCATAGGTTTTCTTCAGTTGGGTCATGTATTGTGATGTGGCAACAATGTAACAACTGTTTGAATTACTGCCTATTCTAATTTTGATAACATGTTACAATTTCAACTTCTGGTTCTTCAAATATCTTCTCTTTTATCTACTTCAGTGGTGCATGTATTTCTAGATTCTCATGTTCAAATGCAAAGGTGATGACAAAATTCTGTTGCAAATCTCCCCACCTTGCAATTCCTCTATGTAGTTCCAATTTTGTATACCAATTTCTCATTATGCATTATAATGTATGAATAAAGTGATGTGACCATTCCTCTAGTGGAACCAATCTATATTGGGTTAGACATTTTTCTATATGTTATTTGGGATGTCCCATTCCATCATATGTTCTCTTGGATATGTGGTATCGATGGATTTGTTCTCGCAAATCACTTGTCGCTTGGATAATTTTCATGGAATAAATGATAACACACTATGATGATACAAGGAGCAATACCTTATTTAGGAAATTGATAAATCTCAAGTAAAAGGGTCCAGTTGTGGAGCACATTGAGAAATTCCAAAGATTGAATATAAAGGTATCATATATTCCATATGAACACCTGATTGATGTATTCATACGAACTTTAATGGATAACATTCAACATGAGGTTCACCTTTGGCAACCCAAATCATTGGAGAATGCATTCAGGGTCGCGAGAAATGTTGAAAGTAAAAATATGGCTATGGCTACTAGAAGGACCACTCCTAACATCTATCGAGAGAATAATGTTCCTTCTTCTAAAATACCTCAACAATTGGAGGAAAGAAAACAAAAAGGTTTATACTTTGATTGTGACAACAACTACAGTAAGGGACATAAGTGTGGTGACAAGAAATTATTCTACATAGGTTGTGAAGAGGAAGAAGAACAAGAACAATAACCATCTCAAGATGAAAATGTAGAAGAGATTTCTTCTGAAGAGTTGACTCCCAAGATATCATGCAATTAATTGGTTGGAATTATCAGTCCTCAAACCCTCAAGATCGAAGGATATATCAAAAATAAAAAGGTAATAGTCCCAATTCATTTTGGTAGTACTCATTTCATTCACTATAAATTATCCAAATCTCTTAATTGCTTTATATATCCATCACTATAGTTTCAATTAATGATTGCAAATGGAGGATGTATCAATTTATCAGGAAAATGCCATAAGATCAATCTTACTATGGGGGAATAAGTAATGAGTAGTCCAATTATTTCAATTCCCATGGGTGTTGTTGATGTTTGACTATGAGTCCAATCGTTACAATCATTGGGAACAATGGATTTTAATTTTCAAAAACCTTTCATGAAGTTTTGAATGGAAGGAAAGGAAATTGAGTTAAGGGGTATGACAGGGAAACCTAGTAAGTTGATAAGCTTGAATGGAATGACAAAATTATTGAAAAATGGGCATCATTGTGTAATTGTAAAACTATTCTCACTAGATATTCAAACATCTAAGACATATATTCCACTAGATCTCCAAGTGATTGTTGACAAGCATTCTAAAGTATTTGAATATATTCGCAAAGGTCTTCCACCTAGTCGAAATCATGATCATGCTATTCACCTAATTCCTAGGAGCGTTCCTCCTTGCATCAGGCCTTACATATACCCTTATGCCCAAAAGAGTGAAATTGAGCATATGATTGAAGAAATGTTAGAGGATGGAATTATTTGACCTAGACAAAGTTCTTTATCTACACCGATGTTAATGGTACTCAATAAAGAGGGCTCATTCCATATTTTTCCAAATTATAGAGATATCAACAAGATCACTATTAAAGATAATTTTCCCATTCCCTTCATTCATGAATTGTTATATGAACTACATGGAACAATCTACTTAACAAAGTTGGATCTCCATTTAGGGTATCATCATATTGGAATGAAGGAAGTAGATATCCCAAAAACAACATTCTGAACTCATGAAGGCCATTATGAATTTTTTTTCATGCCTTTTGGCCTTATGAATGCACCTTCCACATTCCAAGGGTTGATGAATTCCATCTTCAATTCCTTCCTTCAAAATTTTGTGTTAGTATTTTTTGATTATATACTAATCTATAGAAAATATTGGGAGGATCCTGCTCAATATGTTGACAAAGTGCTACAACTAATAAAGGAGAAAAAACTATATCCCAAACCATCCAAAGGTTTCTTTTGGATGAAGGAAGTAGAGAATTTTGTATCCAAGAGGCTCCCTAGGTCCAGAAAATGCTCAAAAATGAAATTTCTCGGAATTGAATGAAATCAATTCCATTGTGACTGGATCATCGCGCTGATTCTGACCATATATTTACTTTCTTAAATGAACATTGTATGTGACAGTTATCACACTCTTATCAGATTCTCAAACAAGAAAAAAGTCAATGGTCAAACTGGAAAAAATTCAATGCTGAAATCAACATGATGTGAGCATGACATCACCTAGATACTTTATTATGATGAGGTGGTAGAGGCAGGTAGCAACATGTGACTGGGTAGGTGATATAGGCATGTACCAATAAATGCTTAACATGTGGAATATGGTTAATTTAATGTGGAGTTGCCACGTGGCCCAAGCGTGGGTTGCCACATGGAACCCCATCGTTGGTTGGTGTATTTGTTAAAAAATTGGTAACTCACGAGAATGGAACCTGTGACTTGCTGATAGGAGGGAAGACTTTGGGAAACGACCAAATGCTAATGCGCCACTTTGGTGCTTGTTATACACAATCCACACTTTAATATATAAAGTGCATATATGAATGGGGCAGAAAAGGAGGGGGTTGGGGCTAAGCCCCAACCCACGACTTTATCACCATATGTGACCATGATACAACAAGGGCACGAACACTATTGCTTCAAACCACCAGCACTGGAGGGAGCCATGTACCACCAATCAAAGGGGTGCAAAGTTATCACCTACCCACCTTAGACCACGGGGATATAACCATGTGTTGGGCGTGAATTGAGGGCACGGTCCCATGCATAAGCATCACATGACCACATTCTACGGAGCTAGCCCAAGTTTAGGGCTAGTGCACATCCCTTTGGGTTGGATCTTCGCCATATAAATCTCATGTGACCTTAATTTGGAGCACACGCCCAGCCTTAGAGGCTACTCTGTGTATTTGAATCAAAAGTGGGTTTTTGCTTAAAGTTTAGCCCAGAATATGTATTTTTTAGCCATTTGAAGGGGGATTTGATCCCATAAAAAGGCTAGATCTTCAGGGGAAGTTGCTCTTCTCTTGTTGGGTCTAAAAGATATATAAACCAATATTTTTGAGCTTGAGGGGTAAATTTTTGATGCAGGGATTTAGAGGAGCAGCTTGTGTAAATTGTCCATTTTTCATGTTTTGAGAGGCATTAAGCCATGTTTTGAGAGGAGATTGTTGAGGCATGTATGTATCTGAGCAAGGAGGTCTTGCACAATATATATAAAGCATGTTTTGTAACAACAAAGAGCCAATGTAAAGAGAACTTGTTCATTTGAAGAGAAATAAAGAATTCCTCCACTTGGAAGCAGGCCCAGAGACGTAGCCAAAGATTGGTGAACTCCATTAACAAAATTCTTGTGTCTACTTCTCTTTCTTGTTTGTTGTTATATTATCTTAATTTACAGCATGGTTTATAATGGCTAAACTCTTTAATCATTAATGAGCATCAAGTAAAAGTCATAATTATTATTCCGCAACAAGTTATGGAGTTTTATGTGTTTCACATTCTTACTGATCCGATGCATAAAGTACATTAAACTTAACCTGCAATTGTCAGTAAAGCCTATCATTTTTGGATCAAGTTTAAGGTATCAGAGCATTTGGTTTTCAAGGTTTGTTAGGAATTGTAAGCATTGGATGCTCACTAGAACCAAATTCAAGTGAGGAGAAGGCCAACTTGAGGCTCTTAATCAAGAGATTCATAGGAGACCTCATAAGCAGGAGATGTCTTCACCGATAAAACTATGTGCTTTTGCATCTGAGGATGATTTCTTTGAGGCATTTCAATTGATGAAAGCCATGGTAGAGGAACTTTACCATGAAAGAGGTCAACGAAGAAATCCAAAGGTTGAAGAAGGTGAATCTTCAATAAGAGAAGAAGGAGGAGTTGGAGGTCGTGTACCTCCAGAACCTTCTTATCCTTCATCCTTCTCATCTACAAGTGAAGAAAGTGTACATTCCTCCAAGGAAAATAAACCTAAAAAAGCTCATCATTCTTTTGATATGCCTTTATTAAAGTTAGATGTAAATTTTAATTTACCCACTTATGATGGTGAATTAGATGCAGAAAAGCTAGATAATTGGGTTAGACAGTTAGAAGTCTATTGCAAGATACAAAGGATTGTTGATCATGAAACAAAGATCCAACTTGCAAGTCTCAAATTGGGAGGCACAACTCTGATATGGTGGGAAACAAAAACTAAATATGATCTCAAGAAAAATGGTAAAACATTCTCTTCCTGGAATGATTTTATCACTACTTTGAAGAAACAATTTTATCCATTAGCACACTTGCAATAGGAAATCATGAATTGGCAAAGTTTAAGGAAAGACAAGCATCAAAGTGTACAAGAATATACTCAAATATTTTGTAAGAAAGAATTAAATTTGGGTGTTCCTTTATATACACAAGGGACACTCCTAAGATATATTGGTGGTTTACATTCTTATCTCAAGCACACTATTCTTATGTTAAATCCTTCTAACTTTGATGAAATATATGTACAATCCATTCACGTTGAATCAAGTAAAGGAAATTTTGGTGATAGTGTTTCTATAGATACTTGGCAAAGAAAGGATTTAGGGAAAAGAAAAGAGAAAGAGAAGAAGAAATCCACAACAAGAAAGGAGAAACCTACTTGCAAGCATTGCAAGAAGGTAGGCCATGATGAAGATCATTGTTGGATCTTGCATCCTCAGTTGATGCCAAAGAGGTATGCCAACCAAGGAAGAAAGAATACCACAAGTACGATAGTCCAAGTGGATCTTGGATCAAACTCCAGTGATGAGACAAAAATTGTAGCAATGGGAATCCGGGGTATAAATTTTGTTGCAAGTACTAGCTCTTCTAATTCAAATGTTGTAAATTATGAGTGTAAAAGGGGTGAACTTTTCCACATAAGGGTCATAAAAAATAATGTTAAAATTGATACTCTTGTAGATAGTGGATTACAAGACAATTTGATCAGTGAAGAGGTTGTAAATAATTTGGGACTTGAAACTAAGCCACATCCTAGACCATATCCATTGGGATGGATATGTGGTGATAATAATTTACAAGTAACTAAGAAATGTAAAATTAAGTTTGAAATCACTTCTAATTATGTTGATGAAGTAGAGCTTGATATAGTGCCACTGGACATATGTGGAATTGTCCTGGTAATCCCATACCTTT